>JAFFZR010009649.1:0-14921 GCA_018397195.1 Lethrus apterus | reverse complement strand
CGAAAGCAAAATTTAATTGTCTATTAATTTGAATAAGCAACATATGTAGTTAAAATTAATAATTTTCGAGATATTGATGTATTTTTTAATTATCGTACATTGTCATCCCTCCTGAGAACCATAAAAGTAATTTTTAAATGTTTTTTTTAAACAAATCTGATAAACTACGAACTAATAAATAAAATATGCTGTAAATAAGAAGATACACCAAGCTTTACTCAAGTAAGTAATATTACATACAAAATATGGCATTTTGTGATCTCTCTATTTAATGTGTGAATATTATAAAACTTTGAAATGTAAAGCTTGGTGTATCTTCTTATTTACAGCATATTCTATTTATTAGTTCGTAGTTTATCAGCTTTGTTTTAAAATACATTTAAAAATTACTTTTATGGTTCTCAGGAGGGATGACAATGTGCAAAAATTAAAAAATATTTCAATATCTGGAAAATTATTAATTTTTACTACATATGTTGCTTATTCAAATTAATAGACAATTAAATTTTGCTTTCGACTAATGCATAAAAATATAGCGCTTCCATTTAAAAAAATTAAGTTTTCCGCATTTCAATTGTTTCAAAAAGAAGATTTATTAAGTATGTTGTGTTACATATCATATATCTAATGCTTTTACTATTATCACTAAAGATCCCTCTAGTGTTGCATAAAATTTCATGATCTTGATATATTTCGTTATTGAACTACAGGCGTTTTGCCGAAGACCGTCGGCTGTCAAAATTTTTGAATAAATGCAAATATCTTAAAAACGAATAGACAGACAAATATTATCTTAACAAACTTATATTAGAATTACCCAGTGAATTTAAAAATGTAATAATATATAGGGTGTTCCATTTAAAATATTAAAGTTCATCGTGGTTGCGCACAAACGAAACACTCCGTATAACTGAAAACACGTTAATTCAAAAAACTTTTGTCATAACATATTTTTTGTATTTTCCATAACAACGGAGATATCGAAGAATATCGCACTAATGGGACACGCTGTATATGTATATATTTTATCTTTGTTAATAACTTTCAGACATGGACATGAAATTGAGGATATTTTTGTTGTGTTCCGTTCTAACGCAGGCTATTTGTTTTCCTAGTACCGTCACACCGTCAACATCTTTTATTGTTTCATCCTCCGAACAAAACGACAAACCATACGAAGATGTGGGAAAGGAGGTACTATCTTCTTACACACGTTCAACCAAATAAGTACAATTAATTGCAGGGTAACGAGCCACCATTGGCGAAGATACCAAAAATATACGAAATGCACATCGACTCAAACATAACCAATCGCTTTGCAAAGACTTTGGTCACTAGTAAAGTCCGAAATTTGGATGAAAAAGCGCACGAAGCGATTTTCTCGGTGATCTTGCCCGAAAAGGCGTTCATCTCGAAATTCGTAATGTTCATCGATGGTAAAGATTACGAAGCTTACATAAAGGAAAAAGAAGAAGCCAAAAACATATATGACAAAGTAAGGACATTTGAAGCTTTTCAAATTGTGCAAAATTTAATTTTAGGCAGTTTCGCAAGGTTTAAGTGCGGGTCACGTCGCAGTAAACGCGCGAGATTCGAACCGTTTCACGGTATCAGTTAACATCGAACCACAAAGCAAAGCGGTCTTTTACTTAACGTACGAGGAGTTATTGGAACGTCGTGAAAACCAATACGAATTAGTTTTGAACATACATCCTAAACAACCAGTTAAAGATTTATTTGTCAGGGTAATTATAATAAAATTACATCGGTATGTCGAATAAAACGGTTTCGTTTCAGGTGAACATCAACGAAAGTCAACCGTTGACGTTTGTAAAGGCACCTTCGATCAGATCTGGAAATGACATAAGCCACACCGAAGGCGATTTGGATCCTAGAGCCGATATTAAAATCATCAATTCGACAACGTCTGTTGTGCTGTTCGGCCCAAATTTGGAAAGGCAAAAGCAATTGGCGAAAACGCTTGGAACCGATGATGATGAGGGCTTGTCTGGACAGTTTGTTGTGCAATACGACGTCGACCGTAGCTCGAATGGGGGCGAGATTTTATTGCAGGACGGATATTTTGTTCATTTCTTTGCACCAACTGAGTTGCCTACTTTGCCCAAGCATGTTTTATTTGTGCTCGACACCAGTGGAAGTATGTACGGTACCAAAATAGAACAATTGAAAAAAGCGATGGAGAGTATATTAGGAGAATTGAAACAACAAGATTTGTTTCATTTATTAGATTTTAATTCGTTAGTCAAAGTTTTGAATTTGAACGATAAGGCGAAAAGTGTTAATTATCCCACTTCTGAACCCGATTATTACTATTATCGACCGAATGATGATCATAATAAGGCCCAACCAGAGGATATTAAAGTAAGTAAATTTTTTTAAAATTTATTCAAACACATTCACTGCCGGTGAAACATCCGTCACCTGTACATTCGCTAGGGAGCCGTAAATTACGCTGTTGGTATCGCCCGACGGTTTTTTCCGTCGTTTTTTTTTTTCTTATGTTCTTATGAGTATTTTATAATTTTTTTTATTTTTAATTTTATGAAGTCACCTTGAATGATTTTATTCTTAAACATTTTTCTTATTTATGAATAGTTTAGGATTTAGGCGTGAAAGATGAGCGACGCTTAGCAGTTGTTTTCGCACCAAAATATGCGCGCAGTACCGTCAGTGAATGTGTTAAAATGATTAAAAATTTTCAGGTTAAAGAATTCCCAGAAGCATACGGTGTAAACCCAGATAACATTAAAAAAGCAAACGATATGGTAAACACAATGGAAGCAAACGGTGGCACAAACATACACGACGCTTTAAAAGTAGCTTTGCATTTGGTCCGATTACAAAAACAAAAAAATACCAACAACGGTGGACCGCAACCAATCATAATATTCCTAACCGACGGTGACGCGACAGTCGGCATAACGGACTCGAAAAAAATAATAGCTTCTGTATGTGAATCATACTTTCAATGTTTTACGTTCATCGCGTTCACGTTCATACATATTGCAGACTTTGGAACAAAATTTGCATTCCGTACCGATATTCAGCCTTTCTTTTGGCGACGGTGCTGACCGTTCCCTACTACAAAAGTTATCGTTGCGCAACAACGGATTTTCAAGGCACATTTACGAAGCCGCCGATGCATCTTTGCAGTTACAGGATTTCTACAAACAGATATCGTCCCCGTTATTGCGAAACGTTTCGTTTAAATACGTTGACGAAGCCAAAGACTTGACGAAAACCAACTTTCCTATATTATTTGGGGGATCTGAACTGGTCGTCGCAGGTGTTTTAGGTATACAATGTTTCAAAAATACATGGACTTACTGTTTCATAGATAGAGAAAAAGACTTGTCCGTTTGTATTACTCAAATGACGCAATGACGTCTTCTAACTTACATGACAAGGACAATTTCTACTACTCCCAGTACAAAGTGTGATCAAAAAAAAAAAAAAAAATTAAAGTAAGCCATGAACAAAAATCGGCATGTCTTTACGTAAACCACTATTTATTTCTTAATGTCAAATTGAGGTTTGTCAAAAATGTTATCCAAACAAATCAAAGCTTTTCTTTTCATAACAGGCAACGTAAGAATATTGCCATTCTGTTTTATTTCAATTCCTAAAGTAGGATTCTAAAAAAATGATTTGTTGATAACATTTTTGACAAACGTCAATTTGACATTAAGAAATAAATAGTGGTTTAAGTAAAGACATGCCGATTTTTTACCATGGCATACTCTGATTAATTTTTGTTGTGATCACACTGTACAAACGAACAAGCCTTTAACAAACTACTGTCTGTGTGACATAATTACAAATAAAAAAACGATCATAATAAATTTCAGACAAAGAATTTCCTGTAATTCCAAAAGTCACCGGTTGTGGCGTTAGCGGTTGCATCGATCTTGTCCCTGAAGTCAAGCGTCCCGTCACCAAGTTAGAACGTTTGTGGGCTTACTTGACTGTCCAACAATTATTGGACGCAAGAGATGTGGCGGATAATAAAACCGAATATGAGAAAAAGGCCTTGGACTTGGCATTAAAATACTCGTTTGTTACACCGGTCAGTTCTTTGGTCGTCGTTAAACCCAATTCGACAGACTCATCTGTACAACCCGTAGCGGCCGATAAAAATGGTGTTAATACGTATCCTCCGTATTCCCTAGCGGCGGGTTCAAGTTTTGGTATTCAACTACGAACATAAATAATAAATAAATTTTAAAGCTTTTTCTTGTAGCTGGTGCATATCCTGCGTCTTCATTTCCACAACTTGGTATACCGCTTAGTGCGCCGCAGGGGCTGGGTGGACTCAAATTCAACTCATTTTCTGGTCTCTCACAGCCCGTTCATGCTGATCGTGTGTTTGAGGCGGCCGAATATGACGTTGATTCAACATTGGAAATATTACCAACGACACCAAAAATATTTTCATCTACCATACATGAAGGCACTACAGTATCTAAGCCCACGAAATTTGAAACACTCAAAGAGAATCTCCCATGGTTAGATACAGCTCTGACGTCCGACGGTGCAATCCACACTTTGAACGGTACAATTTATACCGTGTGAACGTTGGCTGTGGAACGCTCCAAATAAAAAATTCCCCGATCACCTGCGGCCAAAATCCGTCGACACGTCAACATTTGTTTTTAAACGCGCATCTTTTCTGATAGTTGTCAATTTTTTTACCCCCACTCCTTTGCGTAATGACGTCATCGATATATTTTTTTAATGACAAATTATATTTTTTATTTCGTATCCGGTATACAATTTAAACAGGTTACATAAGAAAGAATCAAGAAAAACGGCCTTAAAGTTTTAATAAAAAAAAAAGAAAAATTTAATCACTATTAGAAGTGGTTAAAACAAGCATTACTTTTATTTATTTGGAGCGTTCCACAGCCAACGTTCGCACGGTATAATTAAGTTTTAATTAATTAATTGATGGTCAAAAAGCATTCAGTTTTATGCCGATAAATATATTAATATTAATTTTATTTAGGAAACTACAAATTGGGATTGAACGAAACTTCGATCGACGACGTAATGTGCCCCAGTTCGCCGATGAACGGAAATGGATTTTGCAAACTACTTCACGAATGCCCTGAAGTACACTACTTGTTGACGAATGTTCACATTTTCGAACAGTACATTTGCGATATGAAAGGGTAAGGAGCAGTAGGGTTCTTTGTGAACCATTTTAGTAATTTTATATTTTTAGGTTCGCCGCCATTTGTTGTCCTCCACCCAAAGTTCACTAATTATGATAATGAATTTTTAACAGTTACATTGTACTTTGTGTGATTTAAATAAAGATGTATTTTTTACTTTTCTTGTTCAAAATGCTTTTTATATGATTGTTAGTAGTTTTACACCCATAAGAGTAGATTAAGATTAATAAGTTAGTAGATTTACGAATTGAAAAAATAATTAACTAATGACTAGTGACGATTTTACTTACAAATCTATATTCAAACAAACTTATTAGGTGGATTTTAAAAACTGTTTTTACACAAATAAATAAACGACTTACTGAAACACTAAAGCTCTGTATGTGCATTATGAATGTGTTTTTCCATCAAATCTGGTGCATGTAAGTAGATTCCTTCCATTGTTTGCCAATGGACCGATCCACTAGTCGAACGTACTCCAATAATTTCCATCTGCCCATTAATAGGCCGACCAAAAGTACGTCCTGATGTTGCTAAATATTGATCAGTATCGACGTGTTTCAGCATTACGCTATCATCCCTTGTCCACAAATCACCTAAAAAAACAAACTTAACAAAAGTTAAAAAAGAAAACTTGTCCTTACCTGAACAAACAACAATCCAGTGATCACCTGTATCTCCTTCACCGCCTTCACCATAACAGCTAATCTCTTGATTGCCACTAAGTGGACTCGAAAAATAATGAGAATGTAAATTCCTATTTGTCGCAATATGTTCTAATCGTATCATCGAACCGCACTTAATCGGTTCGCCACGAGGACATATTTTACCAGTGGCCGCCTTGATGCTCCAATGACTGTTTACGTCTTCCTGTACTTCCGTACCAGTCACGGATTGCTGTCCACTTCCGGTGCCGTACTTCACATCGTGAGAATGTAACCTGACGCGATGATCGGAATTCATTAATTTAACTACAGAGCCGCAGGTTACATATCTTTGACGGGCCGCTGAAATGTATTAAACAAATTTGAATGAACGTTTCTTTGAATCTGAATACGTTCGACCAATCAGAAGTCGACACAATCGTTTTCGATTAAATGTTCAATTTTGAATTAAATTGACGGAAGTTGATAGAAATTATTAAGCGGGGAATCTTACCATTTGATAAATTCACGTATTGTGTTAATTGTGTTAATACAATTAAATAATAAATTTCAAAAATCCTTGCCATTTTACTACCACTCGAACTAACCATCACTAACGAAACGTCAATTGCTATCAACATTCAGAAAAAATATTATTTGCTCAATTAAAGATTAGCTTCTTCGTAAATATATTAAATATTCATACTGCACAACGGGTGGACATTCTATTTGGATTAAATTCCAAATTTAGCTTGATAAAAAAATTATTATTTATTATCAACTCAAACTATTCCAGTAGCCTGTTTAATTTTTTAAGTTAGCCAACCTGTCATTGCATAAACGAATTGACATAAGTAAAAGTTGTCTAGTTTTCGTAACTAGAATTATATACATTTTGAAGAATTGCAGAATAATTTTCAATCTTCTACGTTTTATAAAATGTCCACCGCTAAAGTTGGCTTATTTAAAACCCTGTGGCATGAAATGCCTGAAGTGGTTGGAAGTTCATTTATGGGTTTAATTGGTCTTTGCATGGGATGCTTTGCTTTATACAAATATAATAAAAAGGATGGAGATAATCGTAGATACAAATTGCATTACACTGTAATCAGACACGACGATCCAAAGGCCGCGAAAGTACGTAAAGATTAATATTGTATCTTGACAAGTTAAACATTGTAAATAAATAATTATTATCAAAGTTCTTTATTAAATCAACCAGTTCCACACATTTTAACGAGTGTAATCTCTAAACCCAGGGTTCTATTGAATCGTGTAGAATTTTTATTCATATGAAATGAATAAAATTAACCTTTATTAAAGAAACAAACACTCTAATAAAATAAATTTATGGGAAAATTAATGTACAATTGTGTTAAGACTTATATTAAATAAAATACCATAGCTTAAAACAATATATCGTAGATCTATAGTTACATATATACAGTGAAATGTTAACACCATGAAAAAAAAGGACTTTTATCTTGGAAGCGTTGTGTAAAATTAAAAAATCGAGATGTATGTTGTCCTTGTGACCTGTAAACAAAAGCATTTAAGTCCAATTAACTAAATAAATAAAAAAACGTACTTTTCAACGACAACAGCGGGCATTTGCACGAGTTGTACCGGTGATTTCCCATCTTTCAAAGCTTGAGTTAAATTTAATATTTGGCCTCGCATCACAGACATTTGCCTTTCGAATAAACGCTGATCAAAACCTTTATCCTGTTTGAATAGTATATGTAAGTCATCACACAAATCCTGAAATATAAATACAAAATTTTATATTCAATATTAAATTTTTATAGTTTTACCTGCACAAAATTCATATCAGACAGTGGTGGTAACACAAGTTCGCGAATTTCTCTACTAAAAGGAACCTTAGCGTGTGGTAACCACGCCCAATGATATGGATAAGCCCGCCAACTATCGGGATGTTTGTAAGGAAAAGCCAATCCATTGTCGATTGCAGCAATTTTAATTTCTGGTAACTGCACCAAATTCCAATCTGTCGTGTCGACCATTTCGGGTTGGGTTCCATTGCTATTGGCGACAATGCTAGGTTGATCATACTTTACCAGCCAATTATCATTTCCACGATCAGTGTTACGTATGATATAATCCAAGACGACGAGTCTTTCGAATTGTAGCTGGAATTTCTTCGCCATTCGGGTGGGTAACGGCTCTACTTCGAATCTTCTTAGCCAAAAATCGGCGTCCTTGTATCCATCTACAAACAATTGGAACGAACCGCTCTAAAAAATCGAGTTTACAGCATGAAACGTAAGTTAAGCAAGCAATTACCTTCGGTGGAAGACCTATCCTGTTGAATCGCAAACCGACGTTGGGAAACTGTTCCATTATGGCCCGCTTCATTCTTGCCTTCTGTCTATCGATTCGGAGATAATTGAACGTTTCCGATACTAGTTTTACGACCTTAAGAAACGAAAAAGTTATATGTATCAAAAATCTACGTTTAGACTTAAATAAAACATACTTTCGTTTTTGGTACAATGTTGAGATTGAGCTTAGTATCGACGAGTGAAGCAGCAGCTTCGGACAAATAACCCTGATTCGGAATGAGACATGATCGTCCAAAACAACAAGGACAACACAATTTATGCATCCATTTAGTCCATTTAGGATTTAATCTCCCGTATGGTTCCTCATCTTTCGGTTTAAAAACTCCAATAATTTTCTATAGATTTCATAGAAAAATTAAATATAATTTTAAACATTTTAACACATATTGTGATGTAGGGATTTACCAAACTAAGCATCAAAACTTCATGAAGCCTCGTCCCCAAGTAAACCCTTGGATATTTTATGCTTTCGTATGTAAAACTTTCATTAAAATTGAAAGAATTGTATACAAAAAGCAAAATATGATTGAACATGTTATAAACTTACACCCGAGGGATTTTTAACAAAATAAGATCCACTTGATCCTTGCGATATACGTTCTGGAAATATGCCATTATCGATAGCAACTTCTGCCTGCCACACCAAATCACTAAATAACGGATCATCTAAAAACCAAAGCGATTAAAAATGTAATTATATGGTTCGAACATAAATACCAGGAAATTGATTGAAAGATACATCGAGTCCGCCCAAAAGGGGCTGGGACTCTCTATTGACGCCCGGGGAATCCAACGCTGGTTCGAAACAGACCTCCGGAACCAAACGAATGTCCTCGGTTGAGCTGTCTGACAAGGCACAATTCACTTCGCTTACGGGGACACTTGTATCAACTAAAATAGGCACTGTTTCACTCATCACACGTTCGAAAAACCTATCACTCTACACCCCTTCAAAGGTTATTCATTTTAAATGGAATTACTATTTTCTAACCTAACATGACTCGAATTTTATGGAATTTTAAAAGCTCGCAAGAATTAATGCAAAGATACCATAATTGACTAGAATTTCGACCGTTTCCCTATACGAGTAATATCAAGATATATAGAATGGATACATTACACGAAACAAAAACACCTTGCGTTAAAACTGACGGATGTCACCACACTTGTAATCAAATTATGGCCCATAGAGACACTGCGCATCTCCAATGACGTTAACATTTCAAATTTTTAGGGTGGCCTAAGATGGCCAAGTCTCAATGAAATCGTAATTTATATAGTAAATCTTTTAAAACATAAAATTTGTTAGAAATATTAAGTGATAGCGTTTGTAAATAATTTGTTATGCGAGTTGCGAATGAGTCACATGTCACGAACTTTGTCTTATCAACCACTTATCAACGTTGATAAATTTATATTTATTGATTCGCATTTACGTGCTTGATAAAACGATGTCTGCAGATACAAAAAAATCATTTTGCTCTACACAGTACATAGATATTTGCTATGACAATGAATTTATTAAAATGATTTATATCTCAAAATGGAAGTCTTAATCCGGACCTGACCAATCTTTTGACTATCAATTTATCATTAAGGTGGAGTTTGATAAAATGAATAAGAGTACGAGCGCAAGTGAATAAAACTATTTTCACTTTTTTTCCAAGGAAGATTCATATTTGCAATGACTTGTTTCAAATTTAAATATTATTTAATAAATTTTGAAAATGGCTCCGTAGCAACCTTAAACCGGGCCTGATCACATAATGAAAGTATTTGTTATCGGTTTTGTTATTATAAAGATAGTTTAAATATAGCGCCAGGGTCTACGAAAACAACAAGCAACAAGTCATTTCGTTTATAATTAGAATTTGATTAGCGAAAGGCCGTAATATGCTCACAAAACAATCTGTAAACTACAATAATTCTACGTTTCTGTTATTATTATCATCATCAAATGCATTTAAAGCATAACAATCAGGATACCAAATCACATTTTTTATTGTAACTATAAAACAGCATATTTTTATAAGAAATAAATATGTAAATAAACAAATGTGCAATCTACTTGTATTCAGTACATAAATGTTAAGTCACGTGACAATATTCTAACTAATGTTCTGATTGTGGATGAATGTAATAGTGCACAGTATTACTATTATTAATATTACTCTTTTTTAATTCTTACTTTTATCGTAGATTAGATTATAGTCACGTGATTTAAAATGTTTACATACATTTACGAACACTATTGATCCATAACCTAAAAATACATAAACAACATAATAAACATATTTAATAATCATAATGGAAATTGGGGAACTGCTATCCTATAAAGTAAGTAATAAATCCCAATACATACGAAAAATATACAACAAAAATGTTTTCATACAGCCACCTCAAGCCATCAAAAGACAAGCAGAAGGTGAAGAAGAACCCGAAGATGAAATCGAACGACAGAAAAAAATGCGAAGAATCGCCAGAGCGAAAGCTAATCAGATGATGAGACCGTCTTCGCCCACACCCACCCTCCAGACTATCGATCAGGTTTCCGAAGAAGAAAGAATAGAAATTTTAAAATTCGTCGAAACCGAACAAACCGAGGTATGACTTCCGTTCGTTTTGATTAAAAACCTTCACGATAACAATTTCAGGGGGAAGTCATCGATGAGACGGCGATCAAGCGCATCATTTTAAATTTCGAAAAACGTTGTTTGAAAAATCGCGAAACTCGCATTAAATTTCCTGACGCTCCTGAGAAATTTATGGAAAGTGAGGTGGAACTGCACGAGATTTTACAAGAAATGCGTGTACTTGCCACTGCACCTGATTACTATCCATTGTTGGTGAAATTGCGTGTTATACCTAGTTTGTTGGAATTGTTGTCGCATGATAACACTGATATTGCTGTAAGATTTGTTAATAACAATTATTATAATAATTTATTTTTAAATTTAGGTGGCGACCATAGAGTTGTTGCAAGAAATGAGTGACGTCGATATATTACATGAATCGGAAGATGGTGCCGAAGCTCTAATAGAATCTTTACTAGAACATCAAGTGATTGCGTTGTTGGTGCAAAATCTTGATAGGTTGGATGAAAATGTAAAAGAAGAATCTGACGGTGTGCATAATACATTGGCTATAATTGAAAATCTTACTGAATTACGACCAGAAATTTGTAATGAAGCTAACAAGCAAGGCTTGCTCCAATGGTTGTTAAAACGATTGAAATTAAAAGCCCCATTTGATGCAAATAAACTGTATGCAAGTGAGTTATTGTCAATTTTGTTGCAAGATAACAAACAAAATCGACTATCTTTGGGTGAAGTTGACGGGATTGATACACTTTTACAACAATTGGCTTTTTACAAACGACACGATCCTTCAAATGCCGAAGAACATGAATTGATGGAAAACTTATTCAATTGTTTGTGCAGTGCACTTATGTCGAATACAAATCGGGACAAATTTTTAAAAGGCGAGGGTTTACAGCTAATGAATTTAATGTTGAGAGAAAAGAAAACTTCACGAAATGGTTCGTTAAAAGTCTTAGATTACGCAATGTCTGGACCACACGGTAAAGACAACTGTAATAAATTTGTCGACATATTAGGTCTAAGAACGATTTTTCCGTTATTCATGAAAACGCCACGTAAAAATAGAAAAAGGGTCCTATCAGCTGAAGAACATGAGGAACACGTCACATCCATCATAGCTTCGATGTTACGAAATTGCCGAGGATCGCAAAGACAACGACTGATAAGTAAATTTACGGAAAACGATCATGAAAAAGTCGACAGGCTGATGGAGTTGCATTTTAAATATTTGGAAAAGGTGGAGGCTTTAGATTCGATCATCGATGATGAAAACGAAGATGAAGACGCGATTTATTTAAAACGACTTGAAGGCGGTTTGTTCACTTTGCAATTGGTCGATTATATTATTGTGGAAGTTTGTGCGGCCGGACCATCTTCTATTAAACAAAGAGTAGCACACATTTTAAATCTTAGAGGCGCTTCTTTGAAAACTATTCGGCACGTCATGAGGGAATATGCTGGAAATCTTGGTGAAGAAGGGGATAAAGAATGGAGAGATCAGGAACAGCAGCACATATTACATTTAGTTGATAAGTTTTAATTTCATTGTAGTGTGTAAAATTTGTATTTAAAAATAAATGATTATTAAAATAAGCAATTGTTTATTGAAACAAATTATAAAAATGAAAACATTTTCTATAAAGTTTTTGATTTATTTTATAATTCTTGGGTTGGAATTGCTTGTTACATAGCCATATGGTATAAACCTAAAATCTAAAATTCCTGGAAGAGATATGCCCATATTTTTTTGTAATTAGGATCATTCAATCAGTATAGGAAAAGATGAAATACATTTAAATGGTTACTTCGACATTTTTTACAACATTAGTCCGGTCAACTTTACAAGGTGTTAAATAAAATGCAGGAGTAACAAGACAACCACAAGGACATGAGCAACCCATCACCCAACTAAATGATCCAATTTTATTTCTGCATTTTGGGCAGTATAATTTCCCTTGTGTCGATTGCGTAATATTATCCATCCAAGCGATAGGTTCCAAAAAATATATATTAGTACAAAGCTTTCCATCAGAAGACTTATCTTTGTGTGTTATAACATTCGATTCCGAAGCCAAGACCCTTCTGCACTTTTTGCATCTGTACACGTTGGGTTCGGGTTGTATCTGAATGATGCTGGGATCTGGTTTTATGAGATCAAAGTAATCGTTGGGTAAAATTGTGGCCTTTTTTACTTTGGCGGCGGCAATCGATAAGCGAAACATTTTGTATTTTTTGTTGCTTTTGTCGATAGTGCATGACATCTCGTGATACAAGTTCAATTGCGACACGAAACCCTGATTGGGTGAAATCATAGATCTTTTCCATTTGACTTTTTTGAAGGCTTCAATGTACGATAGGTGGTACTTTTTCATCACGTAGGCGATGACGATGCTGGCACTTCGCGATATACCAAAATAACAATGCACCAAAACTCTTCCTCGTTTTTCGGTAATGGCGCTCTGAATGAAATCGTACGCATCGTCCAAATGACTCAGTATATCTTCTTTCGGAAAATCGCACAGTTGTATAAATTTGGTGGTTATATCTTTCATTTCCAAAATGTGTCTAGGTAAAGGACACGTGTCTATCGTTAATATGTGCGATATCGCATACTTTGTTAAAGTATTTATGTCCATAGCTGCTGATAAACTTCCTAAATATAAATTCTTTTCGATTTGATCTATGCTAATGGGACCAGCGACGATATATTTATGTGTAATATCCAAATTTTCCACATTTGTGCACGCCATGCTCTTAATTATGCAAATCGTTCGTATTGTCTACAAATATCGCGTTAAACTAATTAATAACTATATTATCCTACCTGCCACAAAGACCACAACCATAAATGTAGAATTATCAATATTCAAATGTGTTCAGATAAAAACGCGACATCTATATATTGTTAGATTAAATACATGGACATTATAGAATATAGTACAAATAAATTCCCAAAAATCTTTATTTAAATCAGAAAAAATGTTGTCTTGTACTGATATTAACATTTTTAGTGTGTATATGTCAAATTGATTAAGTATACATAATAATTATTTAGAAAATATACATAAATTTTAAAAAACGATAGTGGCGACATCGTTAATGAAATAGATTAAACCTTACATATAATTTGAAAAACATAGAATTTTGGAATTTAAATAAACAGGAAAAATATCTAATTTAACATTTTTAACGTTTTCAGATAAAGCGATTAATATACATACAATACAAATTAAATAATGTAAAAACCAGCATCGCCAGCATATGTCAGTAAGCTATTTATTATAATTGGGGTGCGGTGTGTGTGTGTGAGGTACTTGGGGGGTTCGTTCGTTGGGGGGTTCGCAATCATGGGGGTAGCACGCGACCCAGAATCATATTGGCTTTCAGAGTAGGGTCGACGCGACGTAGCGTTACCATCTTGATGCCGAAAACTATGCGGGATTCCCACGTAACTCAAGATATTTGGATCCGTATCAGTGCATCAAAGTACGGTTAAAGTAGCCAAGTTGAATGTATAATGCGTCGAGATTTCGTTTGAGTTTATTGTTATCTAAAGCGTTAGATTGCACACCGATAATTGTTTCGTAAATATATGTGAAAGGAATCAGATTCGAATCTTGATACGACGATTGTAATCGCGTGTGTGAGAAAGAAAGAAGATCTACCCATATACATGAGTAATTTAAATCAACCAATCATTAAAATTTTGGAGTTACGTTTTTTTACGTTGTCATCTTAAAGTACAACTTCCTTTCGTTTTTTCCATTTTCTATTCTCTTTTCACCACCACATAATCTATTACCGGTTTATCCATAGATCCAACATATAAAGAATTTTCTTATACGTATACCCTATTTACTATCTTTCTTTCCCTCCCTTCCATCCATTCATGCCAATGGACCACATTAGTGATGACGTCAAAAACGAGCACGAAATTTAAGTCGTTCACATTTTGACCGTCTTAAAACTGACCCTTATGGTTGATATAAATAGGTGTCAAATTAAATAGAACAATTTTGAATCTGCTGATATGTACTTATTATAAACATTTAAAATACAAGGCCGTTATATGAGTATTATACAACTTTTAAGTTTATATCAGTGCATATATATCGCTTT
>JAFFZR010009648.1:0-14998 GCA_018397195.1 Lethrus apterus | reverse complement strand
CAAAAAAAAATTATGAGACATCCTGTATATTTTAATTGATAAAAAGTTAAATTTTACATAGAATACTCTTCTAATAGTACAACCGTAAGATGAAAGGCCAAATTTTAATATAAAATAAGTAAATGAGTATCAAAGCAAGCAGTTCTAAAATGCGACTGGCAATTGTTTTTTGAGCATGCCATTGTAATCAGTAGAAAAAACTACACAATTTTGATGTATTGACCAACACTGTAGCTTCTCTAATAACGAAGTTATCCCATGTGCGGTGACCTGTATTAATGTTGTCGTAGCTCTTTTGTTTTTCATTTCTGGGTTATAGTAGTATATGAAGATTTTGTGCAAAATTTCATTTTCTACCGACTGCTACATAAATATACAGGGTGTTCCATTTAAAAAAATCTAATTATTTGAGTTGGCTCTGAAATGTGATGCGCAATTGTTTTTTTGTGTGGACCGTTGTAATCAGCGGAAAAATCACTGTATCTTTGCTAATTTAACCGACTCTGTAGCTCCAAAAATAACGAAAATAGCAATAGTGCGCAGATAACTTTGAACCCCCTGTATATACAGATTGTTTATAGCGTTAACTTGCCAATGGACAATACGATTTTTAAAATAATGGGAATGAAAACAAATTCTCTTGTAATTGTAATTTTTGAAATTTATGTAATATAGAAACACTACATTTTAAGTAAACATGACCCACACCCCAAACAAATGAACTTGTAGCCTTCAGTGTTACTATGGCGATTTGAAATGTGTATTTTTATGCGTGAAAAAGTCATACAATCAAAGAAGAAATAAGAAGACAATTGAAAATGTTAACAAATAAACAAAGCAAAGGATGCAAATTGCCTAAAAAGGTTCTTGTAAGGAGGGACAAAGAATCTTGAAAATGGACACATTCAAATTTTAAAATATTCTTATGAAGTAATTCTGAAAGGCCGAAAAACTTATCTAAAATGATTTTATAGAGTATCAAATTTTTCAAAAAAAAAAAAAAAATTATAAAATAAAGGCAACTATAAATTAGTAAGCGATGACATATGGAAAATAGTTAATGACATAAAGGTGAGAAGAAGATAAGAAATAGGAAGTGACAATGATATTCCAAATGAAAGGAAAGAATAAAGAAGATAAAGAAAAAAAAAATCGAAAGTTAAAGGAAAATAACAAAAAAAAAAAAAAATGAAATAAGCAGACGAATATACGAAATTATTTTTCTAGGTAATACCAAGCAGAGGAAAGCTATAACAATAAAGAACATGAAAGATCAAGAACGAAGTCTCGCAGTGGACGAGGTAAAAATTATGGGAAGATGAAGGCAATACTTTAAGGTATTGCTGGGAGGGAAAGAGGTAAATAAGGAGAGAAGATAACAGGCGTGAAGGAAATATAAGAAAGTGAAATAGTACAAAAGGTTTCGTCGATTTCCTCTGATATTATTCCTATTTCTTGTATTTTCTTCGCATTTTATTGTTGTTTATTTTCCTTACTTACCTCTTTCCCTTTCAGCAATTCCTTACATTATTGCCGTTTTTCATAGTCTTAATGCTTTTCACATATTTACCCTCACGGATGCAAGGCAGTGTTGGATTAAGTTGGATTGTCTGTAGTCAGTCTTTCATAGTTCTTTCCTCTTCTTCCTGTCCTGTTACATTTTTCCAAATTCTTCCCACCTAATTCCTCTTCTCTCTACTGCTATTCTCATACCATTTTGCCGTCTTTTTTGGTCTCCTTCTTGTGCTTTTTTTGTGTTTCTTGCCCATATGCTCAAATGCTCTTCCAATAATTTTGTTTCCTCTATCCTTTTTACGTATCCATACCATCTTAATTGTCTTTCTTTTATTTTGTCATTTATTAGTATTATTATTAGTATTTCTACACATTGTATTTCTTATTTTGGGCATTCTTGTTGCATTATAACATATTATAAATCTTATTACGGCTTCTGTTTTTCTGGTGTGCTTTGTAATCTTATTCCTTTATGTATTTCCTTCTTTCTGGAACTTTAGCTTAATTCCTGTGTTCCAAATTTTATTTCTTTCACGTTTTTGCCTTACAAACAAATTTTCCGAACATATTTAGAGCACTTAAACTGAAGTTTTTGCGCGTAAAACAAATTGCAACACATTCCAAACAGAGACGTCGCGCGTCGCGTCGGTGATATTTGTGAAGCTAATTAACGGACTAATTCGCCTCATTCTAGTTCCCTTGTTTGCCGTCTAATAATCTCACTTCATTGGCTTATTTACATTATAAATTGACGCTAAATTAAATACGACAATGACGAAATGACTAATTGCGGTCGGATTAAGGTCCGCAAGTGCCCATTGAAACAAGCAAATTGTAAATTTCAAGATTGTAAACGAATTGCACAGGTACAGGTATAAGATGCGTTTTTGTTTGTAAAAAGTATATGCACCATAATTTTTTTTCATTTGGCCGTCGATTCGACTTGAAGAAGTCAAGTCGTTCCTGATCTATCGATTTCCAAGTGTGCTTCCTCAATTTCTTTTTTTTTCTTCCCAAATTAATTTTGTTGTAATGATCCTAACTCACCTCGTCGGCCGTATGTGGGCGCCCAGATCAGTTAGTTGCGGACAGATTATTCGACCTCGAATTGCTTTGCTCACAACATTCTTAGACCAACGTTATTTTCGGATTTAATTGTTCGTCGTCAACAAGATTCCTGTGTTTAATGCTTTATTGAGTCTTGATCTTAGCCAGCTTTGTCGACTGTCGATCTTAGCCGGATGTCGGTAGTTGATGCTTAAAGCATATGCACAGCGCCACCTATCGGTGGTGTGTACCCGGATCAGTCAGTTGCGGACAGATTAATTGACGCACAACCTCGACTTGCTTCGCTTACAACATTCTTAGACCAACGTGATTTTCGGATTTAATTGTTTCCTCATCAGTAAGACTCCTGTGATAAATGATCTTAGCCAGATGTCGGTAGTTGATGCTTGAAACATATGCACAGCGCCACCTATCGGTGGTGGGCACCCAGATCACTCAGTTTCGGACAGATTAATTGACGCACATCCTCGACTTGCTGTGCTCTCTGACAAAACCCTTAGACCAACGCTATTTTCGGATTTAATTGTTCCTCGTCAGTAAGACTCCTGTGATTAATGATCTTAGCCAGATGTCGGTAGTTGATGCTTGAAACATATGCACAGCGCCACCTATCGGTGGTGGGCAACCAGATCAGTCAGTTTCGGACAGATTAATTGACGCACATGCTCGACTTGCTGTGCTCTCTGACAAAGCCCTTAGACCAACGCTAGTTTCGGATTTAATTGTTCCTCGTCAGTAAGACTCCTGCGATTAATGCTTTGTTGAGTCTCGATCTTAGCCAGCTTTATCGAGTGTCGACCTTAGCCAGATGTTGGTAGTTGATGCTTAAAGCATATGCACAGCGCCACCTATCGGTGGTAGGCGCAAGCATTGACAACCAATATTTAAAAATGTTTATTTCGATACAAAAGTTGTATTATGCAGGAAACATATTAAAAAAACTATGTTATTTTATCGGAAAAGTATAATACATTTTTTTGTAATAAATTGAGCGTGTTTTGATAGTACATCTGCCTTTGTGCAATTCATTGACAAACTGGATAAACGTAGCCGTCTCCGCTGTAGCCTAGTGCAGGGGTGGCCAACTTCATTATATAATATATGATTGACTATTTTTCTTAAAAATGTGTAGCGATCACCAATATATGAGTTGAATGGGGTTGGGTTCGCTCCGTAATTGAAATTCAAAAGAGGACAATTTTTAAAATATTTGGATAAAGATTCGAGTTCGAGGGTTGTGTGGGTTGGGTTCGCTCGTTACATACAACTACACAAAACTATAAAATCGCGTGAAACATGTCTGATGTGTCGCTTTTTTATTTATTACTTGAATCATATAAAGCTCATTATAAAAATATCATAGCAGTACGTAATATCGTTAATACAACGTTTCGAAGCGACGCCTAGACGTCGCCTTTGTGAAATTGCAGTTCGTAAAATATTTTCTTAAAGCGGCATTACACTTGCGGTATATCAACGGGTTCAAAAACTTCGCAAAGCCGACACAGATGCAGTTCGCGTGGTGTAATACTCGGCACGTCACAATGGATATGCGCTTCTAGACTCGGGCTAAATTGCAATTTACTCGATGATTTACAGACTCGCGAGCAAGTGCTTGTTTATGTCGATATTTTCAATTACTTTGGACTTAATGTTTACAATTTTTAGGGCGATGTACGAAATAATTTTTAATGCTTTCGTATGGACGTCCATATGAGGAAGTGAATGATTCAAGCTTCGCTTTCAGTTCCCGCTACTTCAGATATACTTAAAGTCTCGAGTACTTTTGTCTTTCATGAATTTTCCATGTTCGAGTGGAACGTCGGATGCTTTTTCCTTGTTAAACGTGCTATGAAGTTTTTTTATGCTTCATGATAATTTGTGGAGAACAAGAAGTATTAATTTCTACAATTTTAATTAAATAATAATAATAATAAATCGATTAAAATTTTAAAGTTCTACTTATTACTTCTCTAGTATGTTCCTTTCAATTGAATGTTTTTTTTCGTGATCTCATTCTATTACATATATTACGTATTATATACAGGTGTCCACGGAAAAATGAAACACCCTGAATATCTAAGAATTTAAATTTTTTTCTTAAAATCGCTGAAACACGTTTTGATCGATGGGGGGCAACTTTTGGCGAAGAAATGATCGCCATATCTTAAACCCCCTAGCCGCAGGGGTTCCAACCCTAAAATTCTTAAATTACACAAGGAGTTGAGTGATACCTCTTGTAAGCTCTTGTAATTTGCATTTCAACGGTGTATCAATTTTTGAAATCCATCGATTCGTTTTCGAGAAATTAGCTTTTCAAGATCACTAAGTTAGATATTGAGGGTGTTTCGTTGTTCCGTGGACACCTGTATACATATATTACTTTTTTATTCTTCATGTTTTTTTTTTTAAATATATTATTGCTCTTTGGTGGGATATTCTATATCCACTATGTTGTTTTTACTGGTTACCTTTTGTTTATTGTCTCCTTGTTCATTTTTTACTTTCTGTCCTCAAATTATGGGGTTCCCATGTACCAGTTTTTTCTCCTTTTCCACAATTAGCTTTCCTTCCTCATATTTTCTGAATATTCTTTTCGGTTGATATCCTTTTTGGTTATACTTTATATTTTTATATCTCTTTCTCTCGTTAATCACTTTTTTACGCTTTGTTTTCTTATGTGGATTTATATATTTTTTTTGAAAACAGGATTAGATACGATGGAAAGAACGATGAAATTTATGATTTTCAGGCAGAGAACAAATTTGAAAAAAAAAACGTGCTTAACGAACGCATTAATTAAACAAGAACTCGTTGCACTAGTAATTGTCGTACATAATAAGAAAGTTCGTTCGTGTTCTACTTTTAATTCATAAATCTCAACGCGATATTTATAGCCTATCGTGCTTTTACTTCTTATATCGGCGCGAGCGAGAAAAAATGGAGAGGGTAAAAGCGCTCCGTGGCCCGCCGGAGCTTTCGCACTATGCAAGCCCGTCGGTCGCTTTGCGCAGACGCAGCGTAACTTATTTCACCTGTCTCTTATCATGTGCTTTCACAGAGTGCGAAATTCGTCAGTGCGCTTTCAATAGACGCTTAGAAAGCTCGTCTGCGTTGTGCGCTTTCGATTGACGGTTGCGCGGTCGCGTTCGGACTGAAGTTTTTTCCACGAAGTTTTTTTTTTTTTGGATATTTTTGGAAGTTTTGGTGATACGTTATTAAGTGTGTTTACTAATACTTTTGGTGTGTTCTAGAAGATAGTTTTAATGAACTTTGTTGTTTAATTGGGACGTGAGTATATGGAATTATTCCTTATTTGAGAATTGCGTATGTATTTTACAAAATGGAAGACAAAAAAGCGTAAGATTGAAGTTAATATTTTCCACACAATATCAATATTATTTGTACAAAATGACCCTAAAATTTTTGGACTTTAAATTGATCATTCAATGGTTGAAAGAGAGTTTTTCTGAATAGTTGTTAAAGATCATCAACTGGTTTTTCGAGCTTTTGTTAGGTTTTTAAACACGGTTTAGGTTTTTAAACACGAAGCTCATTAAAAGAAATAAATAAATACTTTTGCTTTGCCCTTTTAGACAATGAGCTTTATGAAACTTTAATAAATAATTTTAAAATTATTAAGTTTGGCTTCTTCTGGCAGTATGCTAATTTCACACATTTTTTATTTTCTTTTAAGGTACGCAATGAATTCGTAGCATGTTCGAACTGCGAATTGTTAATAATCATCGTGAAGAGTTTCATTTCTTTACTAAATAAAAAAAATATTTATTCAATTTATTCCTCAAAGACATTACCTTTGCATTACATTTTTATTACCTTTTCAAATTTTCAAATTTTCAAATTTTCAAATTTTCAAATTTTCAAATTTTCAAATTTTCAAATTTTCAAATTTTCAAATTTTCAAATTTTCAAATTTTCAAATTTTCAAATTTTCAAGTTTTCAAATTTCATTTTCTATGAATTTTAATTAAATTGGTAAAATTCATATTTGATTATTAAAAGCTTTATTATATTTTCTTTATAAAATAATAATTATAGTTCAACTTCAACCGTATTTTATATGCATTTTTCATATGCTTTTAATATGTTTTTAATTCTTTCAGACAATTCCTTAATATAAGGAAAGGAGCTTATTTTAAATTATTATTAATATTTGTTTTATTTGACTTGTTATTATATAATTAGTAAATTGTTTGTTAAATTATTTTATTATACAATATCATTATTTTTTTAAAAAGTTTTAGTTTTCTCTAAATTTGGTTTTCTATATTTTTAATGAGATAATTTTATGCATTGATCAACAAGGCTATTAATAACACCTTTCAACTTTATTTGAAACAAGAAATTCTTATGGACTTCATCTATTATAGTAGGTAATACATAGATCGAATATCACAATAAATGTGAATAGAATCATAACATAAAACATCTCAACCGAACCTAAGCAAATTAAATTCATTTTTAGAAAAAACAAAACCTTAAGCATTTTAATTTTTCTCAAATCATTTTCCGTCCACTCTACGTCCACTTAACCCAATTAAACCCAACCAATGAAATGAAAAAGAAATAATGAAAAAAAAGAACACTTTCTTTTTATTTTTGTTTTGTTTTTTCGTTGTTTTTTATATGGTTCAGATAATTTTCATGTTACATGCATTCCTATTTCTTATTATTATTATTTTTTTTTTAAATAGATGGACATGCAAACACATTTTTTTATCAATTTATTAAAAAATTTTACAATGTACAATGTTTTCCCCTTGTTTCTTGTAAAATATGTTATAAAAAGTAAAAGCTATAAATGCGTCTGTTTTCCGGAAAAAAAATATTAAAAGATTTTCTTTTAGTACAGAAAATATTTGTTTCATTTTCATTTATTTTTTACAAATTTTCACAATGAAATTATTGTTATTTATGTGATACAAGCAGGCCTTCAGGCCTGTGGAGAGGGGTAATGCGTGCGTTAGAAAAAGACTTTCGAAAATGAATTGGTTGGGTTGGGTTCGTTTCGTAGTTAAAATAATTTATTTTATTTTAATTAAAGTTTATTTATTTAATAAAGACAAAAAGCAACAGTACGAAAAACCTCATCAAAAAATTATTTAATTTAATTTAATTTAATTTAATAATTTATTTAATATTGGTTAATTGCTCAGAAGTAAAAGATTAGTATAATTTCAATCATATTCAACCAAGAATTTAACACTAATAATTTTTTTTTATGTTATTGATGGTCGAAATACCCAGATTCTTAGCCTCTTTACAAAATACTTATTTGTTTATTTTTATTGAAAAATTATTTTGTTCTTAACGAACTTAGCCAACATACACTATATAAGAATATCATAAATTTATGTTTAGATAAGATTACTCCCATAAAAAATAATTTAAAAAGCTTCGTCGACATTCCCTACATTTGTACGTTTTCGTACGTGCAGATAAACACATAAAATGTCCTATCTTGTCAGAAATAAGTTTACGACGCGTCTCGGCGTATAAAAAATTTTCCTAAGCCGAAAAATCATCCGCGTCGTAAACTTTAACGTCGGTTATGAGCGTCGCTCGAAGTGTTTTCTCCGGGCTTTATCCATTTCGATCTAAAGACTGGCGAAGTTTATCCGGTTGTAACATTTTTGATAAAAAAAATCAACAAGAATAAATGAGAAACAGTATTACATGCATAGGTACATGAACAGGTCATTAAAACCGAGTTTTGTATAAGCTATGCTTCCTCGTCTCATTAATGAGCGAGCTTCCTGGTTCTTTCGCTTGGCGTATGCAACTTATTATTTATCTTTGTGTGGTCGGTCACGGTTGAGTTGGAAAATGTGAACTTTGTGCGAATAAATCTTGTCTGATACGGCGAGTAGGAAAAATAAATCGTGTTTATTAACGCAGATGATAAGTTCGCATTTATATAAACACACGACATGCAACTTCTCAGCGATGGGAGGAAGGAAATTGAGGTCAGGACACAGGCCAGGCCTTAGGTTTCCTAGTTAATAATAAAGCTGGTCTAAAATGAGGTTTTTGTAATTTTTGAAATTTTCTCAAAATCAATAAATTTGTCCCACTAGGACTGTGCTTGAATTTTTTATTTCTATTTTTTTATGAGAAAATTAGGATCAAATTTCAAGGGAAAGGTTTGATCATTTTACTATGTAGTACAGGAAAGATATATTTAGTAGAAAACAATCTGTAAATGTCACATGTTAGAATTACTTCGAAATAGCAAATAATAATCTATAATATTTTGGAGGTTTTGCAGAAAGAGGAAAGATAAATACGAATTTAATTTTAAAATTAAATTTTCAAATTAATTTCAAGATTAAAATTAAAGAAAAATATTGATTTTATTGACATTTCTCAATGTAATTCAGTGTTTTCCAAACTAGGGGGAGCGAAATTATTAAGGGGGGGGGGCGAAAAAAATGTGACGACGCGTTTTGAATTTTAATTGAGTAGCGAACTAAACCCATATCTTTATAAAATTAATATCTGTACGAACTTAATTTATAAAATTTATGGGGGGCGCGATATGAAAAAAGGGGGCGTAGGTACATAAAGATTGGAAACCACTGATGTAATTTTTTTGGTCTAGTAACTTAGTCTGTAGGATAGTAATCGCAAGGTCTAGGCTTCAAGTCTTCATGGGGGATATTGTTAATTTATTTCACAGATTTAAGTTTACAATGCTTTGAATTGGCATTCCGATTATTCTCATTAGGTTTTCCACGTTTCCCTAATCCTTGCAGCGTATGCTGGAATACGCTTTAAAATTTGTAACTGGCAGCAACCAAAACAGAGAGGGTTTTGGTTGCGGCTACGACCGTTCAATTAAATTCTTCGAGCTTGGGACAAGTGGTGAGAAGGAAGCAGGGAAGCAAGGGAAGCAAGAGAAGCAAGTATTGTTCTGGTAAACTATTTTTAGTAACCAATTTTAATAATTTTTTTCAATATTGTTTGACATTTTGCTATTTTCTCTTTCACTTTCTCAATTTTCTTATGAGATTCCTCAGTGAAAACGACTTTCGGATAAATTACAATTTAATTTTTTTTCTGTCTTTTTGTGTTACTATTTTGTTTATGTATTATTTTTCTTGATTTAATTTTTTAAAGAGTTTTCAGAAAAGTTGACCTTTTTATTTTTTACGTTTAACTTTTTGTTTCCCAATTTTAGAAGCACGTGAAACATCATTAGATGGAAAGTTTCCTAAAGTTGGATGATTATAGGAGATCGTTTTGGCGAACGGTTTCCTTCTTTGTTGATGACTGATCTCAGTAATTTCGTATTGTTTCCTCAACATCATCTAACATTTATCGGAATGAGTCTTGGATAGATGAATGATAAAGGAAGCTTTCTGCTGATTTACAAAACTTTTGTTAAACTCCATTAATGGATTTCACCTTAATTAACGATTTTGGACAAGTATTAGTTTTCTTTCTCTCCATGAATTTGCTCACTTACTAATTATTTTTCATGCTGAAGATATAGTTTTCTATCTTTATTTTACACTTATTCGCCGGGTTGCGAAAGGTACGGAGATCGGTGCCCGGCGCCTCCACCAAACGGGTGACAGGATCGGGATGTAAGTTTCCCGCTGTACAATTTATAATAAAAATGAAAACTAGGTACTTAACAAAAGAAACAAATATATACAGATAATCACCCCACGACGATGTATAATTATAATATTTATACAGGGTGTCCCCGGTAAAACGAAACACCCTCAATATCTAAGAACCTAAATTTTTTTCTTAAAATCGCTGCAACACGTAAACTTCAGATCGATGGGGGACAACTTTTGGCGAAGAAATGATCGCCATATCTTCAACCCCCTAGCCGCAGGGGTGTCAACCCTAGAATTTTTAAATTACACTAGGGGTTGAGTGATACCTCATTTAAAAGCTTACAAAATTTGCATTTCAACGGTGTATCAATTTTTGAAATCCATCGATTCGTTTTCGAGAAATTATCTTTTCAAGATAACTAAGGTACAAAACAGAAACGGCAATTTAGTTAGAAAAACAGTCAAGATTTATTTGAGAAGTTGTTGGAAATGGCCTCCCCCAACTTCCATACAATTATACAAACGTTGCTCAAACCCACGACGTACATTATGAAAAATTTCAGGGGTGACTGCACGGCAGGCAGGAGATACAATTGTACATTTTATCTCGTAAATTTTTTAAAGACGTCGTGGAAAAGCTAATTTCTCGAAAACGAATCGATGGATTTCAAAAATTTTTACACCGTTGAAATGCAAATTATGTAAGCTTTTAAATGAGATATCACTCAACCCCTAGTGTAATTTAAGAATTTTAGGGTTGACACCCCTGCGGCTAGGGGGTTGAAGATATAGCGATCATATCTTCGCCAAAAGTTGTCTCCCATCGATCTAAAGTTTACGTGTTTCAGCGATCTTAAGGAAAAAAATTAGTTTCTTAGATAATGAGGGTGTTTCGTTTTCCCGGGGACAGCCTGTATACTGTCATGTTATTTAGTTTTAAATAATGTTAAATGTAGATTTAGACAAAATTTATATGATATGATTTGTTATAAAATTTGATTTACAGATTGGAATAAAGATTTGTGACTATGATTCCAATATTTTTAATAATTTTTCTATTATATACTTCTTTCTTGATACCTGTAAAAGAAAGAATGATTTAATAAGTTTGAATAATTACTAATGATAAAAATTATTAGCCATTTAGAATGGAGGAGATAAATTTACCCGTTTTAAAGTTATCATCACCAAGAGTTGAGGAATGCTGTGACAGCAAATGGAAGGAACTAAAAGTTCAATTTTCTTCTAACCCGGTGGATGGCGGAGAAAAGTTTATACAAAGCCGGATGTTATATCAACTACATCATTTTATGGAGTTGTGGAACGATCTTGCACCCCGCAAAAGGTTGAAGTGGTCCAGCTTTCAAATTGTCGTCGGGATGAAGTAAATTTGGACGTCAATCGGAATGATTTGGGCATACCAAGATGTCTCATTGATCTCACTCCAGGGACAAATCCTGTAAAAAAACGAGGAGGAAAAAAAATCAAAGAAGTTAAAATTTTATTTTTTTAATTTGGACAATGCATTAAAGATTAATTTTTATTTGGCTTTACATTTAAACAGATAAATTTTGGTTAATATGTTATTAGTTTGAAGAGTAAAATTTTAGTTTGTAACCTGAAATGCACCTAAGTTGCATAATTATTAGTTTAGGGGCTACATTTAACTTTAAAATTGTTAGTTTTTATTATTGAACATTGAGGGAGCTAATTTCAAAAAATTCTTACTGAAATGTTTTTTGTTAGTCTTTTCGGCTATATAAGTCGAAACCCAAAGCAGCCTAGCCAGCCGTACTGTGGCTCGCTTAACAATAAGATAAAAACCAGGAGGACCCTGTGTTAAGTGCCAAAGTATTTTTTTTTTGTTCTTCTGCGACCATAAATTAACATCACGTATTTAACTTTTATAAAAAAGTTGTGATTATATGGAATAGATCTTAACAAACGGATTATACATCGATTAAGGTGAGCCAATCTAATAATTATTTATTATTTACAAAATAGATGTAAAATTTATTGAGGTTATGTAAAATTATTGTGAACATTATTTATATTTGAATTATTCTTAAATTTAAATAGTATATGTAATAAATAAGGAGATTTGTTTCTTATTTATAAATTAGTTAATAAGTTTATATTTACCTGTAAAAATTTGTCCGTCCATTTTGCACCGGTGTCATAGGTGTTGAATACCGATAAAAATTATTGACCTTGACATCATCGCATAGTGAGATGACATAAATTCTAAAATAAAATTGAGATTAATATTTTATAATAGAAATTGGGATATAAGTATTGAATTGATTGTGTTTAAATACTTATATAAATTTATTTTGAATATTTGTATTTTGACAAGTCAATCGTATCGAATGTGATGCACGACCCTGTTAAATTTGTAGATATTTTCTGATTAGCCGGACGCCTATAATCTATTAATGTATTTTAAGTAATTGTAATAAGATACTCACTCTGGATTGATATTTTTCTAGACTGATGGTTATGTAAATCAATCACTTTGACTATAAAACACACTACCGAATATTGCGTAGACATTTTGATTTAGTTAGACACAAAAGATTGCCAGTGTTGCCAATTTAAAATCATTTTGTATTAAAAATTGAATAATTTTGTTTTATATAGTTTATACAATTGAACTTAAATATTTATTTTGTAAATATTTGTAAACAATAATAAACAATAATTTTGTATTTTTTGTAAATAAATAATTTTAAGTTATTATAAGAATTTATTTTTATTGTAAACATCCTCATTAAACAAACCTTATTTAATCATTAAATTATTATATATCAATGATACAATTATTGTATAAGAAAATTATAATAAATTATCCTATCAAATATCATTACAATACGTAGAAACATATAAATTGTTTAAAATCAAAACTTGGGTAGGTACTTAACAATAAATTTAACTGAATCGTCTTATGTTTTAATTTTGCGCCTAAATAATTTCAGTTTATATGCTGACCCATAATAACTTTCCTGACATACTAAAATGCATTCATCTTTCACAGGTATTGTTGAACAGAACATTATAGGCCCCTTTTTTTATTGAAGGGAGTCTTACTGCGGCTAGATTTCTGCAACTATTGCACGAAAATATCATCCCTCATCTAACAAGATTATATCCCGATGAAAACGATCCTAACGTAATTAGCAACACGCTATGGTTTAAACATGATGGAGCCCCTCCGCATTATTTACTAATACGTGCTTATTTAAACAACGTTTTTCCGGAAAGGCGAATTGGACGTCGAGGACGTATTGAATGGCCACCGCGATCACCTGACTTAACCACACTAGATTTTTTCTTGTGGGATTACCTGAAGAGTCGTATTTACCTCGACAAACCAAATAACTTGAATGAATCAGTGCAACGAATTCGAGAAAAAACAGCAAATATTCCTCGCGAGTTCATTTTGAATTCAGTTGAAAGATTTTCTTATCGAATTTATTACTGCCAAGAGGCGAATGGGGAACAGTTTGAGCATCGCTTGTAAATGATTCTTTTAATAGATGAACTTCATAAATTTAAAAGGAGAGAAATATTTTGTCAATGCAATTCGATTATTTAATGTACAAGCTCATTCTGAAATGTGTCCACTTTTTTAACAGATAGCTGACCTTAACAAAAATCCGCAAAAACGGTGGTTCTGTCTTCATTTTAAATTTTTGATGAATGTCGCGTTGAAAATTAATTTCCTATGGAGAAAATAATATTAAATATTGCAATACAACCTTTATTTTCGATAATTCGACATTATTGTCATATTTTACATAAAACTTAAAATATTTTTTCTTTCAACATAGGACCGCTATTTTTGCATATTTGGGTGGGGCTATGGTCAGCTAACCTGTTGAAATAGTATAATTAAATAATAAAATTAAATTTTGTAACGTACAAAAAGTCCAGTGTAAATTGAGCTTAGTTTTTTTCTTTCTTGAAATTCATAATATTGCATATATTAAACAAACTAATTTTCAGTTGAAAACGTCAATCATAAATTGTCACTTATGTCAAATTTGACGTTTATGTCATACGTCTTAATTTAACTAAGGCGATACAAATTTAATACGACAAACGAGAACTACGATTATGTTTTTCAACCCTTTCAATAGATGGCGTTAACGGTATAATTTAACAATAGAAACTTAAATACGATATAAGAAACCACAACTACGATTATGTTTTTCAATCCTTTCAATAGATGGCGTTAGCGGTATAATTTAACAATAGAAACTTAAATACGATATAAAAAACCACAACTACGATTATGTTTTTCAACCCTTTCGATAGGTGGCGTTAACGGTATAATTTAACCATAGCAACTTAAATACGATATGAAAAACCACAACTACGATTACATTTTTCATTCCTACCAATAGGTGGTGCAAACGGATGGCGTTAGATTTCAAATTATGTTAATTTTATAAATGAAATGTTTTGAAACTTACATTGACATTTATTATAATGATAATAAATTTTTAAATGGAACAATATATTTTTTTCTCACGTTTCGAACGTTATGTTTTCAATAAAGGTCTACACACACCAACGCGGTACCGCGGTAGCGGCGCGGATGCGAATCGCGACGCTCGCGAATCGCGAATCGCGAGCGGCATTTCGGCTAGTATTCACACCAACGCGACGCGCGTCTAGCCAACTATTAAAAACAGAACTGTCAATTAATTACCTATTTGTGTTGCAACGTAAAAACGTGAATTTTACATTATATTTTTTATTTAAAAGTATGATGGATTGTTCTGCTTCAGAAGATGAACGACATAAATTCGATGACAGTG
>JAFFZR010009646.1:0-15336 GCA_018397195.1 Lethrus apterus | reverse complement strand
TGTAATTTAAAAAAACAAGTGATGACGTCATAACTCGAACATAGATGACGCAATACAAAATATACGTATACAAAAAAACGGACAATTGAAAAAGAAAATCGACCTGTCCGAGCATTTTTTTCTTACTTGCCCAATGAAGATTTTATCGAATATGTTCCAACCTTTACGTTAACCCTGTATAAAGTCATCACCGACGCTTGCGTGCGTGTGAGCATCCCCGATTTCGAATGAATTAAAAATCGCAATTTTGTCAATATATTAAATAAGAGATGTAGAAAAGTATGATGATAGTGGATCGTGTTAAAAAAAATAATATTAACAATATTGAACATTGAACATTAAAATCGCGGTCGGATTCCAAGGAGACCGCAGCACTTAGGCCTAGAGGCCCATTGTGCATCCGCTGTGTAGATGTGTGTGTTTTTTTATTTTTGTGACAGAGTAAGAGCTTGTTACTCTTAGAAGTTCGCCCAAATGCGTCTTAACAATATTAGTAATTAGTAGTATGTAGTAGTTCTAAGAATAGATTTAAGTGTAGTACGTAGGAGAAAACTAAAAAAAGGATGGAGAGGGATTAAAAATAATTATAATAATAATAAACCTTTAAAACGTTTTTGCCTTGAGCTCTCTCTAACCCGTTCTCTGAGGATTTCATTTTTTGTTTTCTTAAGAATTATGTTTGGGCCACTTGACTGACTTCAAGAGTTTGTGTTATTTAAGAAAACGAAAGCGTTACGTGTATGGAGAAATGACGTTTTTTTTGTAATCATTGCCACTCGAGCTAAGACAATTTAAGTAATATAATTGCTACATTATTATTTTTATTTATTTTATTTGTGATGCACAAAACAAATCATTTCAAAGGGGCGTGACCCCGTCAAAGACCTCGATATCAAATTTCCACTATTGACTGAGATTCTGCGAGTATTCTAATAGTCTTTTATCAGATTGATGAATATTCCCGCTTGCCGACAGTCGTTTGCAACCCGTATCTAAGTTTCCTACCCTCAGCAAGAAGTTCTTATAATCAAGAAAGTTTGCGCGACGTCGCGCGCCTTGATCTACTACGTACCGGCGGTGATGCAGCGCGTAACTTTTAAAACTTGGAAATTCGCGATTGTTTTACTTTTTCCGGATTTATCTCTCCGACTCCGGCGTTTTCCACGATCCGATCGGGATCTCGCCGAAATAGGCGCGGCGATGCGTATTATGCGCATTCGTCGCTAATGGTCCGTATGTTTGTGTCGTCTTAACGAGTTAGACTTGTTCAATTTTGAATCTGAAACTTTTAGTCAAATGTTTCGGTGTTTGTGCTTAAAGTAAAAAATTAATTTAGAAGATGAAATGGACTCCTGGCAATTGAGTCGTAAAAAGGAAACGAATCTAGTCTGAAGGATAACCAATCAAATTACTGTTTTATACCGTTTTCAGACGATACAGAAAATTGTAACTTGATTCGTTTTTTAATATCTTTAAGTATTATTTTTTAAAAAATATTGTAGTCGTACTACAATATTTTTTAAAAAATAATTTTGGTTTGTGGATGACGGTCATTATGATACGCTACTGAGTAAAAATTGCAAAGATTCAATTTATGGAACTAATCGTTGCGAATGTAATTTTGCAGTTCATTTTGCGACTTTTAAACAAATATTAATATTCTATTTATGGAGTGTTCCAACGTTTGATCGGTTTTCCCGTTTCATTGCTGAATATATTATCCCAGTTTCCAGCAAAAATAAACACATTTTTACTATTAAAATCCATCATAAATCGTAGCCGAAAAAGAGAGATAAAACCATACATTACATAATGGCGCAGTCGACGTATCGATTCGTTCGTATATACGGAGATAATTTAACATATATTGCGAATTTAATCTGATTCCGTAGCATTGTAATGCGCTGTGCGGCGGACCAAACGCGATACAATCTTCGAATATGGCGCAATTTGATATTATAATAACTTTGAGTTATGCGGCAACTTTGGGTTTGTTTTGCGTCCCGTTTTGCTCACGATGCGAATACGTGCTCGCTTTCTAGCGGATTGTTTAGGGCAGTTTGAGCGGATCGCTGAAGATATTTTGTATTTTCGTTTTTATGCGGTTCGCAAAATTTTAAAACTCCGAGGAATTTTATTGAATGTGGAAAATTTGCATTTTTCTGAATCAATTTTCCAGGCATATCATCCACGGCGTTTTCTCGAAAAAGTTATAATAATGCAATTGAATCAAACTCAGATCTTGCACTGGGATAATAGGATTTACGCAAATTTCGAATTTGTAAAGGTAGGTGCAAGTTTCAATACCATACGTACAGTTCTTAAGAGATTTGTAGAGTTTAAGTGTTTTTTTTCTTCAATTGCACTTACACGTTGCCGTTGCATACAAAATAATACCTACATTTGAAAATGTTTTTATTTTTTTATGCAAGGCGTCGCCGGCACATTTTTATTTATTTGTGTGTCGTAATAAATATATATTTTACTGGTTTCATGCTCACGAATAAAAAATAAATATAATTTCAGTTAAAATTTATGAAAATTAACCTAAAGGGAATTATTATAATTTAAGATCCTGGATTAATAAGTTTAAAGTTTGTAAATTCCGCCAACATTAACATAGCGGATCTTTAAAATAAAGAACGCGATCGCTTTTATTTAACGCGAATATTTTTCAAACAATTTAATATATTTTTAATGGTGATGCTTCCCACTCGACGTTTGCCCAAGTTAATAAATCACCTTCTGCCACGGCGAGTTTCGATAAATCATGACGAAAATCCCGTCGGGATTTTCATATTCGTTTAATTGTTTTTCTTTTCCGCCGTTCGTATTTTCTCGACTTTCACTCGATAAAATGTTTAATTTCGCTTTGAAACTTCGTCGCTCTGCGGTAATATGAAACTTAACTAAATTGTTTGCATTCATCTGCGAATAATGCAAACAGTACCCAGTGTTTGATTCTGACCTCAGACCGCAGCGCCAATACTGAACAGTCGTTTCCCACTTGCACCCAAAGTTGCGCTTTAACCATCCCTGTCCCATTTGGCTTTAATGGACTAAATTCGCAAGTATCGCGATATTTATGCGCGTAGTTCCAGCGAGTTTCGCGTTGAGACCGAAATGAGATTTAATGCAAATATCGCACGGAATTTGTTTAAAAACGGAAAAAGTATCGCGCCGAATGGACCATTTTACGGAAAGATGTGGCACATGCGACCGTGTTACTCGAATGGCTGTCTAAATGGCCGATATATTTCTTATGGTTTTTGTTCGTTTTGCTCCGACGTTTCCATATCGAAGGTTTTTGTGTTTGATTTATGGATGCTGCGTGCTAGAAAGAATTTTAACGAATAAAGTTTTGATATATTTTTTTTGTCGGGCGAGGAGTGGATGTGTGTACAATTTATAATATTAAATTGCGGGCACAAGAAGTGTTTAGAAATTTGTTTGTATTTTAAATTAGGTCAATTTTACGAAACTTTAATGAATTAAATTATATAATTTATCCGGGTTGCTAATGCTGATCGATTACTGTATTAATAGACCAAATCCATAAACTATATCTAAATAACGTTTGGGTTATGTATCAGTAATCAATAAATCGAAACTATATTTTCTATTCCAGTTATGTGTAATGTGGGATTCGAAATAAAACCGTTAATAGAAATATTATACAAGGTTTTTAAAAAATTTTTAGATCAGCACGTATGTATGTATGTATAAAATTTTTGTTGCGTACGTCATTTATTTTCATGTAAAATGATCCGTGAGTAAAGGTAGCACTATCTAACGTTCCCATTGTGAGTAAAGTGCTGTTACATGTGACAGGAACTGCCTAGCAAAGTAACCATCATGTTCCTGAAGCGGCAGTAAACATCTTCGCGTCGCATGAGAGGCAAATTGTTCACTCAATCGCGTCCTGATAACACCGAAATATAATCAACGACACCTTCCTGTTGCCGACCCCGGCTTAAAAAGAAAGTTCGTCTCAAATTTAACGTGCTCCTGCGAAATTATCGTGATTCAATCGATCTTCGCCGAATTGATTGCCACGTTAACAATGCAGTCGCGCGAAGTTCAGTTCGCCTATACATTTTCGCTGATTAGTTTTTCTTAAACAAGGGCGCGACTGAAAGAGCGACAGTTAAAGGAAACTTTTCGGATGAAACGAATTAATTTGGCATCCTCCGAAAGTTTCCCTTTGTAAATAGAGCATTAATCCCGGCTTTACCTTGTTTTATCTCGCCAGTTATCGCGTTCGAGCAAGATCCACAGAAATTCGGAATTAGAGACGCTTAAACCAGTCTGCAAGTTCGACGTTTTTATTTTGTTTTTGTGTAAAGTTACGATGGACGCGCTTGGGCAGGGTTGGCGTTAATTGTGGTGAGGTGAGCATTTGTTAAAAAGAAATTAAAAAAAAGTTTATAGATATTTAGTATAAATTAAGTACATTTAAAATATGTAACTTATCAAAAGAAATCAGATGTGGTTAGTTTATCTATAAAATATTTCTCTTTTTCAAGACTTTTTCAAAATGTTTGTAGAAATAGATTCAGATCGAGACCCTTAAATAAGAATGACTCGCTACATTTAAGCTACATATTGAGGGCGCCTTATAATAAATGCTTATCCGATGCGAAACCACTTAGGAAGTTTAGCAATGATTGAGACCGCAACTGCTCCATCCGAAACAACGTCAGGGAGCCGGGGCCGTAAACTTTTATTCCGTCCTCAAGAACGAAATTTGGAATAAATAGGATTAACGTAATCAAGTCAGTCCTCGGTGTGAAACAATTTAGTAAAGGGAAGCCTAGACTGGGCCACATCTAATCCCTAGTTCATAGCAAATTGTGTAAGTTGTTGTCGTTAGAAACTGTGCGATAGCTGCCGTTACCCGGAACTTGTACGAATTAATATCACTTGCCTGGCGCGTGTAATTGCCCCCTGAAATATTCATGCCGTATTAAGTACATGCATGTAATACAAAAACTTGAATTAGAAATTCAGTTCAAATTAAATGAATTTAAGGATATTTCCCTTGAATGGTCGGACGACGATTTATTTGGGGATATCCGTAAATCTCCGGATTGGTAATAAAAATATGGGGAATATATAAAAGGGATAATTCACGTTTCCTAGAAGATATGCAAGTGCCGCTTCAGGACCGATTTTGAAGATCAACAGCCGCGATATGCACCCGCCTCGGTTCCTAAAGCCGTTGTATTCGTTTTTGGCTTTACGCCTAAAATTGCAGGTTCAATTTGTGCAATACACATCCAGAGTTTGGTTTTCTAAATTATCTATTTTCTCAGTTAGTGTTTAAGGAAGAATTAAAAAAAAAATTCTAAAACTTTCAATAAACATTGGGCGTTTCCACTCGCTTACATATCGAACGGATAAAATAAACGCCGTTTGCGATCAGTGACTACAAATCGTCGCGTTATGTATTTATCGCAAGGCGCACAAAACCGGTCTGTCGTAGTTCGAAGTCGTGAATCACCCGGAGAAATATCGGCGTGCACTTTTCCAATTTTGTATCTTCAATATCGGCGGGCGTCGTCGTCGTCGTACGTTTTTCGCGTCTCAATCTCAGAAATGGGAACTTTTAATTTATCGATTTCTCCTTCGAAACAAGACATACATTATTATTCGCACCCCAAACGTAAATTTTATAAATTGTTTCGTTCGTGCATTATATGCTAGTCGTAAGTGTTTTCTTCTGATTTTTTTTCCGATTATTATCGTGTGGGATATTTCTGTTTGTTGAATTATGATAAAATCTTGAGAAGTAAATAAATACATTTGAGGATTTGCATCAAGACTTGAGATGTATTTTCACCGTAAAATAAACGTTTTTATTTTCTGGCTTATCCTCAGCCTGAAAGATAAACTTTAAAGGATGCATAGCGTTGTGAAAGCACGGAACGTCCAAAGTCGTCGAAGTAATTGAAACGTTAACTAACGGCGTTGTATCCGAGTGTGAGAGCTTTTGAAACTAAAATCCTGCATGTTATCCGTCCCGATTGTTATTTGAGATCGTTGAAGTTGTAAGCTCGCCGGTAATACACAATGGTGGCAATGCAATGGAATGAAACTACACTGCGGGATCGGATTAGGTTAAGCCAGGATTGATCTCATAGTTTGATTACAAAGAGTTAAGGGAACGACCGGTCATTTCTGATAATGGGCGTCCATCAATCGACGTTCTCCCGACGGCCAAACTTAAATTCTAAGTTACAGTCGATCGAGACGTACTGAATGTGCTTTTTTTAAGTTTGCTTGTTTGGAAAGAAATATGTGAGTTGAAAGTTCTTCAATAAATTTTGATGATGGGTGTAATTTTGAACGCTCTGCGTCGTTTGTCCGATTTAATTTTTATTTATTGTTAGTTGATCAAATAAAAATAGTTTCGACACTTCGTTCCGGTCATAGATCGTCGTAGATTTAGGCGCCAATTCGAGTAGAATGCTTTATATGTGAATGGTCTCACATTTACTAAAGGGTAGCAATAATAAATTAAAATGGTAATGTCGACGAGGAACATAAATGTCACGGTTATATGCGAAGCGATGACATCGTAAGTCCGCCGTTGCTTGTTGAAATCGTTCGTTGGAATTCCACACTTAGGTTCAAAAATTCATTTGTGCAAACAACGAATTCGCCTTTTTTTTTTTTTGGTTTCCATTCCACAACATTTATACGTCAATTTCGAGTAATTTAAACCTCACTCTACCGTTAGTTGCGACACAGCCGTTCTATATATCAGCAGTAAGATTTATGCAGCGTATTACAACTTCGCTATATTCGCGGCACTGGTAACTTCATATTCATAGTACTGTACAGAGTTACCGAGAGTGTAGTGCAGCCGCAACGAAGATGAAAGATATCTGTGCTAAAGGAACAACGTATAATGTTAGTCGAGACATAAATCACACGAAACGTAATTCATGTGCGAAATGTAAATCAAAATAAAAGAACGCACGGCAACAAAAGGTGTGTGTTTTTTTTAATTTCTTTTGGTTGAACACTGGACGACAAAATTAAGTAAACGTTATGGGAATTAAACGTGTTAATCGTAATCATATTGGCGTCTTCTAAACAGATTGATGCGAAGAATATATGTCAATTTTGGGGGAAAATAGGTAAACGTAAAACCCAATCAAACATAGTCATAAAGTTGTTAACAAGTTAACAGTCCTTGACGCAGAGCGATCTTGGCAAGTTTGCACCAAGGAATCCGATTTATTCAGAGATGATCAACTGTGCTCGGGGATAGTTTAATGCCTATTGGGACCCCCCCCCCGAATTAATGCAGATGGATCCTTTATGATGCGGTTGCACAATAGGTTTCTAGGTCTAAGTGCTGCCATATTCTTGGAATCTGCCCGCATGATTAATAATAATGTTAACGTCAATGTTAAGGTGATTTATCATCAGTCTTTGGTTAAAACACGTCATAGACATGCACTGACCATTCACAAAGCCGAGCTGATGATGAGTAGTAATTCAGAAACTTGCTAGTTCTCGGAAGCGTTGTCAGTTTCGTTGGCATTTTTCGTTTTATCATTTTTGCTAACATCGTTTGCTTAAATGCGCGATAATTTCCATTAAGAAATATTATTAATTTATTTAATAGCTCAGTGACGTTTCTTGTTTTCGTATTTCTGTTTTCAGATAATGAGGTCACAAAGTATACATAAATGTTTAATGTGAATTATTCGTCAAATCGAACTAAAATCGTTTCGCTTGCAATCATCAAAGCGTGTTTTTGCGTGACCGTTCCCTCTTTATCCGGAATACCATTCTATTCGCCGTCTATAATCTAAGTAAATGGCGATTGGTTCGGCAAAGCGGATGCTGAGACCGTTGCCTATAGAATTGGATATTGTAATGGATATTGGTCGTATATATTAAGGACGTCTATAGCCAACTTAACTGAATTGCCAACAAACGAACCAAAACTTTTGTTGATGCGTCTTTGTGGCGGAATCGGACGACTCATTTTTATTCTTCGTCCGTTTTAATGCAATTTTATTTGTTTATTTTCGTTATTCTTCTTGGTATCTCTTACGAACTGCGTATTTCGCCGGGCCGAGGGATTTATTAATTTTCTTTTGATATTTTCCGATCGCTCGAAAAACACGCTGGTTCGGGTACCGCGTCTTCGAGAATGGTAAGAAAATTTAATTTATTTTTTGTTGCGGACGTTATCGCAATCTGCACGCTGTGTATAAGATCGGAATTCGTGTCTCTCTTTAAGGCCGAAGGAATAAAGGGACGATACGATTTAATCAGTATGAAATGGATTACACGGTATAAACAGTGTATGCAAATATCTTCGACAAATAGAACTAGTGGTAATGTATCATAGCCGCTGTCACGATTACCCTCTGTGTGCATTAATCAGTATGCTTCAGATTAATATCGTTTATGTAGATTGATTTTAAGCAAGCAATAATTTGTTTTTGCAAACATCAGGGTTACCATAATGTTTAACTTATTTTTAATTTTGATAGAAGAACCTTCCAATTGCGCATCTAGACATTCATTTTAATGTAATTTAATGTTATAGCAGCAAAAGGTCTATGTTGAGTATGGGAATCTTTCCATGCCAGCCGGAAAGAAATTATAGATACTAACCTAGCCTTTGGTCCAGAAGACATGGATAATATGTTTGTATTATTGTTCATTTAAAATAGCTATTAATCCCAATTCGATTTGAATGTGTTTTTGATTGAGAAATGTTCACTGAACACCACGAACCTTAAATAAAATTTAAGGATGTCCTTTCCGCAACAAAGAAGCGATTGCGTCGAGATTTATGTGGCAATTAAAATTCGGTCGTTCTTTCGCGTATTAGACGGTGCATACTCGGTAAAAAGGGAATAGTCTATTACTTCGTTAAATTTCCAACTTTGCACTCAGAAAATTCGCGAACTTTTTCCGATTCGCACGGACGGAGCGTTGCGAGAGAAAAGTGCGAAATTCTTTTCAGTTAAATTCGTCGACTTGTTTGCGTGGCACGTCACGTTTTCAACTGTTCGCGAAATCGAATTAAAAGGACGAAAATAAACAAGGACCTACGACACTAACAAAAACTCTCTTGGTGAACAGGTCGTTTGTGGGAATTCCATTTCGTTAAGTGAATTTAGCCAATATGCATTGTGTTTCGATGAATTGTAAATTTTTCCACAAGAATAATTGTCGAAAAAAAACATATAAAGAAATTCGATAATTGGTAGTTGAATTGTTATTTATTTTTATTTTTTTAACGATTTGTTGGAGAAGAGTTATCGGTACGATCGCATTTCCTCACAATTCGGGATAAATGCAAATCGGATTGTCCGAATTCAGTTAATACATCTCCGGTTTTCATTTTATTTATCGTGCGCGCTTCCCTCATAATTTAACAATTATTTTTGCCGCCGAGAACGGTGTCGTGCAAGAGACCCGGAAATGTGTATTCGGTAATTAACGGTTCCCCGTGTCGGAACTAATGAGACAAAGAGATTAACAAATGTCGACATCCGCTTTACTCGCGTAATTGATGAATATTTCAGCGGCACTTCTTGACATTTAACTGACATTAAATTATCAAAATGGATTATAGTTGTTTTACGTTCGGCGTGCATTATAATGGCGAAATTAATTAAAGTAAGATTGGCCGTAAATTACCGGCGAACGTGTGTAAGGCCGTGTTTGCGCAACACCGCCTTGTGTCGGTGTCGTCGCGGTCGCTAAATACTCGCCTAAAGCGTTTATAACGAACTCAAAAAGTTGGTGTACAACCCGTTGGATCGATCCATCGATCCTCACTGTCTTACTATCCCAACTGTCTCACAAGTTTGTTAAAAATGATTGGAAATATATTTTGTCGATATGGATGAAAGTTTTCGTCTCGCAGTTTTCTTATTCTGACGTATGGGGATGGTACCTCAGTAATTTTTATGTTCAACATAGAAAGGCGCTCTGACAGATCACTGAACGGCAAAACGCCGAGAATGTTTCAAAGTTGATGTCTTTATACGTTTATGTTTGTGCTGGGGTATAGTTTTTGTATTAAATTTCAAACGTTCTGATTGAACAGAAAAAGCAAACCGTTACTTTTTTAAAATTATTATTTGAAACATTTATGGCAATAAAGAACAATCTTATTTTATCAAAATTGGATAGCCAAGTTGAAGTAATTCTTCTTTCACTACAAAATTTACTGTGTGCATTGACTATCGATTTGCTTTGACGTGGCGTCACATAAATAACAAGAGACTATGTAGGTGTATCATATAACATTACACAACCACTTCCCGTTAATTATTGTCATTAGTAACACGTGACTGTATCAAGTTATATTCCGACTTTGCATACGTAGTTGGTATAAATTTTGCATTTATCAAGAATTTTATTTTGTCGTGAAAAGCTTTTTTTTAAATTTTGTGTGGGATCAAGACAAAAAGAAAGTTGTAATTGTGAATTAATAAAACAAAAAAAATAATGAGAAACTTGGGATTTGTATAATATATATTTAAAATTAAAAAAAAAAAAAACGAAGAACTCATCAATTTTTAAGTCGTAAGATGCATAGTTGCACGAGAGTACATAATTTGAAATTAAGAATGGTTGTTATAGTGGAGTTAGTCGCAGTCCAGAAAAAGACAACATTCTTTGAAAAGAAATAGTCATTATCTTGGCACACTACTCACTAATGATTCTGAATTCTGAATGAAAAGATTTGAATATATCAGTAGTCGAGTGGAGTTTAAATTACATGAAAGAATCAACACAAAAAGTATTAAAGGTATCACAAGCTTTTGAGAAATCAAACAGAATAAGCACTCCGTCCAAAGGCTTGTCAAAAGCAGTAATTAGGAAGTTAAACTACGTCAACGCCTGATATTCTGACACTAATATTGATAAAACATTCGATTGTGAAGAATATTTGCACGCAATTTAAATTCAAAACAAATAAAATTTTAATTTTGTTTCGTGTATATTTGCATAAGCCGTTTGCAATTGAACTTGCCCCCATCTCCACCCATTAACGTTTGCAGTTACCCATTAGCATCCCCACGGTTCATTTTAAGGATTGAGCGGCTTATAACATTTGCGACGACCGTAATTCAAGTAAAACCGACCGCAGTAGTTGAAACGCAATCTCGGAATCTTGGCAATGCACAAGTCGTGTGAGCTTATTCTCTTATCTACCTAAGCGGCTAGCCTGTATTAATGCAATCTGCAGGGAGCTTACCGGCAACGGCACGCTGGAAGATTTTGCGATGAACGCGCGCACGGCGTTGTCCGGTCGAACCAATTAAAGTCCGTTTCGCAGAAATGCGAACTTGTTCGACCCGTCGAGTTCGTTTTTAATGAGAATTAGGGAAATTCGGTGGTTTTTTATCTTAATATACAACATTATAATCGAGCGCAAAAGTTTGATGCGATTTTTGCGAACAAATAAGAGAATAGTTACAATATTTTGTTGATTGGAAAGTCGCGACGGCAAACAAGTTAAAACATTATTGAGACAAAACACTAGGTATTGATGGCGTTCAATTATATTCTTATTCTTTTCCAAATACAGTAAAACCCAATATACCACATATGACCGTTCACATATACAGTGTGGTGATAAAGTTTGGAACAAAATTCATAAAAGCGTTTTATAATGTTTTTAAGAAAATCGCTCGGACAGGTCAATTTTCGTTTTTAAAATGCCGTCTTCTGACGTTTAATTAATGACGTCATTTGTTTTTGCACAATGACGTCAACATAATTTTTTTTAAATGACAACCCCCACTTTTTTCTTCTGTTTTTAATAGACCTTCTTACTACTTAAACGGTGATGTAAAAAAATTGGTACGTTACATAACAATTTTTTTGAATAAATGACACATTTAAATTTTTTCTTGCAAACAAAAATTTTAATTTTTTTCAGAAAAGTTCTTATGTAAAGAATTAATTCGGAAGTCACCACTTAAACATCAAGGAGGTCTATCCAAAGCAAAAGAAAAAAATAAGAGGTGTCATTTAAAAAAATCGATATGACGTCATTGCACCTTAAAGCTTCACTCTTCGTCTTAGATACATAAATTACTGTTATTTGCTTTAATTTAGAATGTTTACGAGTATTATTTTTACTAAATTATAACCACTGACGATCTGAAGTAAATGTATCATTTATTCAAAAAAATTGTTATGTGAGGTACCAATTTTTTTATATCACCGTTTAAGTAGTAAGAAGGTCTATTAAAAACCGAAGAAAAAAGTGGGGGTTGTCATTTAAAAAAAATTATGATGACGTCATTGTGCAAAAACAAATGACGTCATTCCAAAAAAATTAACGTCAGAAGACGGCATTTTAAAAACAAAAATTGACCTGTCCGAGCGATTTTCTTAAAAACATTACAAAACGCTTTTATGAATTTTGTTCCAAACTGTATCACCACACTGTATACACATTCAACTTACTGAATAAATAATAATCAATTTGAGAAAAATCTGTGAAAAATATTACGTCCCTATTATTATTTAAAAAAAGGAAACTTTAAATCACGTGATATCAGGATAAATATGCCATATGTTTTATGTTCATTTCTATGAAAGTTGAAAATTTCCTGGTCATAGTTTAGATAAGAACAAATAGGAAACCTACAATACGTCCATTGAGATATCTTCAACCTTTAGCTTCGTAAATGGTAATTTTTCCAACCGAGTCATCAACTCAGTTTTCTAAAAATTGAATTTCTTTGACATCTGCCACACTTTTGTTGGCGTCCGCTGCGTTCAACTAACGAGCGTAATGTCACCATATCGACTTGTAAACACGTAATAGTTTGGGTCACGTTTATACTTTAACAATCCAATTCGTATTTATTCGCAACCGGGCGGGCATATCTCATCGTACTGGGTACCGTTCACATGGGGAGCTTTAAATGTTGGACCGCCTTTATATACCCAATGAAACTCAAATGGCGTAACACAACACAATTTCATGGACTGGAGCTCTCATGACGTACTCATTCTGCAAAAAAATCCGAAACGTCATATAAAAGGTGATATTGATTTTCCATTTATTCGAACTGTGGAACGTAACGCCGTTAGAGAGTAATATCTCACCGGAACATTGTATAAAATATAACTACAATATTTATTTAATAAATTCCTCTCTTGTAAAATGCGTTTATGGATATTCTCGCTGAAATGAATAAAATGTTTCTTTACGTCTACAGCTTTTTTATTTTGTGTTTGTTTTCATAACAATTTTTTTGCCTACAATTTATTTTCATTCGCGTATTTACGTTTTATGCATTAATTTACATCAGATTTGAATTATGAAATATACAAAATAGTGCAATATCCAATTAGCTAATCAGTCTAGATTGGAAATGTAAATTCTCCTAAGGGCGCACTTTATTGGCCATCTCGTCGAACCTTTTAAAGTATAACCAACATGTAAATGCAAATACGCCATTCCCTGATTAAAAACCTCCCGAACAGACCTTAAATGAAAACAAAATTGATTAAAATTTTTCTAGTTACATCGATGCATGAAAATAAATTACAGTTCACAATCTTAAAGATAATCTGGCGTAAGTAAGAGCGAATAAGTTTCGTCGAGGGTTCTAAGTATTTCAGTTAAACGCTGAGCCCCTGATGAATGGCGTCGGGCTCTGCTCACTCTAAGCCTGCCATGCACACTTTGTCACCTTGTGCTTTGTGCCTTTGATGGATGGAGCGCGCCCGAACCCAGATGTTTCCTCCTACGTCTCCATTAATGCCACTTTTTAAAGCTTTTGATTCTCATTTTTTATAAAAGCCGTGTAACAAATGAAGCTCGACAGGCCAATTAATATGTCATATGGTTCTCGCACACGCAATAAATTCTTGCATTAAACATACATTTCTCTCAATCGAATTGAGTATCAGGTGCAACCTGCGACCTCTTATTAACATCTTAGAATTGTCAATTTTATTATAAACTGTAATGATTGTAAGGAAGAATATGAATAATTTATTAATAGTGTAAAGGTTTTATTGCAAATAAACTCATCAACAGATTTAAGTTTTAAAATTTCCCTTAAATATTTTTCCAATTTCAATCGACAAAATTTAGATTAATGATCTAGTCTTTTTCTCTTCCGCTTTATTACTTCCGTGAATCGTTTCCGTTCGCCGTGGAACAATGGAACTCGATAAAAATCAACATACACTATTGATAGCGGTAACAAATCTTGCCGCGTGAGGGAACGCGCGCTTCTCTCAGTTGGAGGTAGTGATATGACAGGCGGAGTTCCACGGCCCCCGGAACACGAGGCAAGGTGACATTTCATTTATAATCGACTGATTCTGCGTCAAATATCTAAAAGAAACTGTCTCCACAGGGTCCGCGCCAATATTCTTTCTGACAACTACAAGGCGTTCGCAAGATTTGTCATATTGGATTTTCCGAACGGGATTTTATTCAGTGGCTTTCTTAGAGCGCGCAGATACGCGAACAGAATGGAAATGGCGACGATTTGTTGTCCGTACTTCGAAAACGAAATATATTTAAAAGAACCGAACAAGGAAAAATGCACTAAGGAATAACGTAGCGGTTTTTTAAAAAGAAAAACGTCGATAAAGAAATAATTCAAAATAACTTCTCTATATTTCATGTGAAATAACTAAGTTTATTGCGACGATATGATTTAAACGGGGTGAAAAATTGTTTATTCTGGGAAGAAAAACAATCTAAAAGAACAGATTGCAAGGGCGTGGCTATTAGTAGTTTTCTGAATTTATATTCTTTGAAAATTCGTCTAGTAAAATAAAGGATGGTTGGAAAATATGGAAGTTTTCTAAAAAATAACAAAGTCAACAAAATCAATGATCAAGGCGTATTATTAACAAAAAATATACAGTGAGGACATAAAGTAAGGAATATTTAAAAAATAAGCGAACTCAATCGGTTTTTTAAAAAACGCTGAAACAGGTCGATTTTAGATTTTAAAAATACACATTAATACATGCGATTCATCTTCCGACTTTCATTTGTTTTGTAGTTATGACGTCATCACAAAAAAAATTTAAATGACGACATAAATTTTTTTTAGTGAAATCCGATAGTGATTTTTCTACTTTTTATGACCGTGCAAAAAAAATCATAAGGTTGCATAAAAAAAATTCTGAAAAAATCGAGCTGAACATTATTATTACTATTATTATCATGGTATGTTGATTATTCAATACGCTACAAAGATTTTATGATAAAAACGGAAGGCACTTACGTACCGTTCATGGTCTGAATTATTTGTTATCTAGGATACGTTAAATTTTCAGATCGATTCTTCTCAGAAT
>JAFFZR010009645.1:0-15719 GCA_018397195.1 Lethrus apterus | reverse complement strand
GAATGATGAATGGTCATTAAAATTTTGAATGTTTATTAAACGTAGCACGCAATGTGAAGCAATATTTATGTACGAAGTGTACATAATAAGTAATTTAAAGGCCCTTATCTTCTTATGCTAATGTACGTTAATGAAATTCAATGTTTTTGGTTGTAGGAAGTCAGAGCCGGAGTTAGGTGGTCGGCGCCTTTTTTCCACGAACTATAGTTTGTATCTGATAAAGTGTTAAAAAATTTCTTGGAAAACATTTAAAAACATTATTTTTTATTGAATTTGTTATCAATTTTCATAAATTGAAGTTTTCGACTACAAAAATTTGTAGTTTTAGCGCAGTTTGTATCTTTAAAGCCGATCCTGCAACAAACAGTACACATCCTGCCAATATATATATATATATATATGTATGTATGTATCATATGTAAATTTGTTTACATTTGAATCTAATTAAGTGCAAATTATTTATTTTATTCATGTAAGAAGAATAAATACGAATTTAAACCATAACGTACAACATCGTACACAAACATCGATCACCATTTCAAAAATGTTTGTTTGGATTGTACCCATCTTTGTTTTCATTATTTATGTCGTGCCCAGTTTTACTTTCAAAAGGAGCGTGAGAATTTGAACGAAAAACTGTACATGCCAGATGTGAGAGGAAACAGAATAAATACAATAAAATCTAAGTTTCAGTGAATGTTAAAATAGTGTTCATCAGTTCCTGGATTATGATCTAGTAAATGCTGTTAAAGGAAATGAAAAGATCTTTGCATGAGATAGTCTGCTTAATTTCCTAATTATCGCCTAAATAATGAATTGAAAGATAATTGTCACAATGGCAGCTTCCACAGCTGATATTGAAGAATTCTTATCTGGGCCGCTTGTCACATGGGTAATGTTATTTTTAAATTAAATCGATTCTACGTTGTGTTTTTTTTTAGTTGAGTACGTGTGTTAAAAAGCCGGAAACACTACAAGTTTATGAAACGTTTTTCGACGGTGCTCCTATAAATGAAGTTTTGTTATTAATCGATCCTGAACCTTCACAACCCATTCCCACAACAATACACTTGCAAGGTCTTGGTATCGTCGTTGCTAGAATTAAAATATTTCATTCGATTGTGAAGAACATCAAAAACATATATGAGGTTTGTTTACATCTATGAGTTTATTTAAATAGATAAATTATGACAAATTTTAGGAAGAACTAGGACATTTGGTAATTTCTTTACCAGACTGTGTAACTTTAGGAAGATCTCCGGGATCACAACAAGCTTTAGAACAGTTAAGGTTGCTCCTTTTGCTTCTTTTAGGCTGTGCTGTACAAGGTCCAACTAAAGAACTTTTTATCACACGCATTAAAGAATTGTCGTTAGATGCTCAACATGATATCGTTGAATGTATTAAACAGGTTGGTTTACTTTTGTCATATGCCTTTTGTTTAATTTAATTTAATTACAGGTAACTGATGATCAAAGCTATGTCTTAACTCAAGATTTTACCGAGCAGCCAACTGAAAAATTATATGGGCACTTGCGTACCCTTGCCAGTGAAAGAGATGGTTTGTTTCACAATTGGATAGTCGACTTGGGTCAAGAAACACCTAGTCTTAATAGTAGTTCTGCTGATGGCGTACATTCAAATCATTTAGCTGTCGAGTTAGCTGATTGGAAAGCGAGGCTTAGAAAACAACGACAAGAATTGTGAGTTGTAAATTCTACTTTGATTAAAAATAAAAATTGCATATTATTAAAAAATTATTTTTTAAAGAAATTTTATTATTTGTTTATTTATGTTTATTATAGGGAAGAAAAATCTGAACTACTTGCAGAATGCAAAGAAGAATTGGAACATTCGAACATCTTAGTAACGAAATTAAAAGCTGAGGTACAATATTCAAAAATTATTAATAATTTTATTATTTTTGCAAATTTTAGAATGCCGACTTAATGGTGGAAGCAAGAAAAGCTAAAGTATACAGAGATGAAGTCGATGCGATGCGTGAAAGGGCAGAAAGAGCCGATAAATTGGAAGCTGAGACACAACGTTACAGAGAAAGACTTGCCGATGCGGAATTTTACAAAGTCAGAGTGGATGAATTACGCGAAGACAATCGTGTACTTTTGGAAACTCGTGAAATGCTTGAGTCTCAACTGGCAAGGGCTAGGCAACGATCCGATCGCATTTTGGAACTTGAATCTGAATTAATTTCCGCAAAACAAAACATCAATGATATTGCTTTGGTATGTCGTTTAAATTTAAATGATGGATTTTTAATGTGTGTTTTAGGAACGAGATGTAGCTAGAGAAAAAATTCAAGAACTTATAGAAGAAAATATTCAACTGCAACAAGTAACAAAAGATGCCTTACAAGAAACAAGTACTTTAAACATGAGCATCGATTCAGATCAAGAAGAATTAAATTCTGGTGATAACAGTCTTTCAGAACAATTGACGAATAACGCACAAACTCGTGCCTTAAAATTAGAATTAGAAAATCGTCGTTTGCTTTCGGTGATTGATTCGTTGAAAGAACAAAACTTCCACGAGAGTTCAAAGAAACTTTTAGAATTAGATAAAGAAAAGAAAAAACTTACGTTAAAATTTGATCAGTTGCAGGAAAATTGTGTAAGATTAACGCAACAAAATGTCGAATTGGAAAATTTATTTAAAAACGCCCTTCAAGAGAACAGAAAATTGCAAGAGACTTTAGATACAAGCAAGTTAATTTCAGATCGACATCAACAAGACTTGCAAAATGAACGTATAAAAATAACTGAATTGGAAAAAAACATCGATAGCTTGACTAATGAAAAACAAAGGATTCAAAGCTTATGTGATACTATCCGAAAACGAGCTGATAATACTGAAAAATGTTTAAATGAAGTTAACGAGCAATTGCAAATAATACAAAATGATGCTGATCGAGGCAAAGAGTACAAAGTAATTAGTGATAATTTGTCTGTAAAAATCACCGGGTTAGAAAAGGAAAATAATACAATGCAGAAAGAAATCACAAAATTAAAAGAAATAATTGAGGTTAGTATAAAATCATTTGAGTGCTATATTTGCAAAACTCGCTATTCGAAAAAATATTTCTAAATCGCTCTAGATATAGACAATACAGTGTTTTATAACGCACTTAACCTATATGTTTGTTTTGTGCAAAACTGGATCCATCTTATCTGAATGTAGGCACAAACATGGAGATTATTTTTTGAAAACCAAAACTCTGGCTCTATGATATTTGTTTTATTTTTTTTCTCTTAAATAAATAAATTTTTAGGTTCTAAACCAATATAAATCCACCACTATTCCACGTGACTAGCAATGTTTAAATGGTCATTATATACACTTAATGCGTTTGGTAACTAACAGTTTTTCGTTGATTACCGAAAATTACGTTGGAAGCACTTGGCGAGTTTTGCAAATATAGGACTCATTTGTGTTGTTTGTAATAAATAATAAACATTTGTTATTCCACAGATAAAGGATGTAAGTCTCGATGAGCATACCGATAAGTGTGAAAATTTACAAAAGGAGATACACAAACTAAATGAAGAAAAAGAGAACTCAAACGTACAAATTGAAAAATTGCATGAATTCGAAATAAAAACCCAAGAATTGTCTTCCCAAGCTGCTGTTTACGCAGAAACTATTTCCACTTTACAGAGAGATTTAATATCCGAAAAGGTGAATCATGAGAAACTACGTGCAGGTGTAGATAGGTTGGGTTTAAATTTGGATGTTTTGGATAACGATATTAACATAATATTTGAAAAGATGTTTGATAATCCAGATATAGTTAAAAGCGTAACGATGCTCTTAAAAGACAAGTTGAAAGACGACGTCATAGAAAATTGTGTTAAATGTTCTGGTTTAGGTGTTGAGTCAGATATATTATCCCAGACGGAACAAGTGGTGTCTTCCATAAGTGCAGAATGGAATAAACAATGCGAGAAGTTGTGTTTGGAGTTAACAACTGCACAGCATTTAACTAAACAATTGCAGAATGAAAATGCACGAATGCAAGTTGATATAGCCACATTGACGTCACAAGTGAATTCTTTATCTGCACAACATACCGCTTTACAATTGGCGAATAGTCAACTTGTAGCTGAAAAAGAAGAGGTAAAAATTCATAGAAAATTTACAAAAATTAATTGTTTTCTTTCAGTTGGCTGAAAAGCAAAAAATTCAAAAAAATCAACATGAAACTTTGTTATTAGATCAAGTCACGATAAGAACATTGCACGAACAATTAAGTTCTGAGTACGAAGATTTAAAATTCGAGCAAGAAAACATAAAGAAACTGAACAGAGATTTAAGGTCAGAAATTCGCACATTAAGGGATTCAAATTTATCATTTGAGAAAAAAGCAAATAACTTGGAACAAGAAAAAGAAGCGTTGAAGAACGAATCGAAAAGTCTTGGAAATTTAAGAGCGGAACACTCCAAGCTTAAGGTACGTTTTGTCCAAGATATTAACGTATTAATATTATTATTGTAGGACGATTTTCGAAATTTATTTACTGCAAATGAAAGATTGAAGATCGATTACAGAGGATTGCAAGACGAATATAGAAGCTTGAGGGGTGAAACTGGTAAGTTGCGGCTTGGAAACACTGAAATGCAAGGAGAACTTAATTCAAGATCGGATTTAGTTTCTGGACTTCAATTGGAAAATGCAAAACTGCAACAAAGATGTGATGTATGTGATGTAAATTTTTGTTTAAAGAATTACTTTTGTAATGGGAATTTTTCTCAGATTTTATTTGAAATGAATAATTCGCTGGATTCTGATAGAAGAGCGTTAATGGATCACGTTTCGCAACTTCTATCACAGTATCATTCCTTATTGACTCATTCGTTGGAAGATAAGGAACATTATCATCTGGAGGAGAAATTGTTCACCGATAAACTTAATAATTTGTGTCGACAGAAAGAAAAATTGGAAGAGAAAATAATGGATCATTACAAAAAATTAGACAATGCTTCCACAAAAAAGTATGTTTTTGAAAGGCCTTTTTAAATGTCTAACAATATGATTTTTAGGAAAAGTTTTGGAGCTACGTTGGTGAGACGTGTAAGAAAGGCTGGTTCAGACATAATTAATAAAACCAGTAGGGTGGGTATTTTTTTAATTGAAGTTACAATATGAACTTATTATGTGATTAGAATCGCAGATCGTGGCAAGATGATGGAAGATTTACACAATCACCGTTTACATTAGGAGCAGGATCTGCAGAATCAGCCAATAATGATTCTGATAACAGTACAGAGGATCCTACCCATCGAGCTGAAGCTAAAAGAGCAGCTAGCAGTCTCCATGGACAAAAACCCAGAGACGAAATTGCTTTACGAAAATCACATCGAGATTTATCTTCACATAGAAATAGCCTTACTGGTTGGTATCTTGTATAATGAAATTTTTTTTATTTATAATTTTTTATTAGGTGATCCTTTATATCGTGAATCGGGAAGTGCTTTAAGTTTAGGATCTGTCGGTTCAAGAAGAACAGTTTATTTATCTGAAGATGAACCACCACCTTCGACACCTCCTACTAATAATCAAAGTGTACCACCTTTATTGGTGTTCAATAAAATATCGACCGTAATCGGCGAAGCACAGCGTCCAACGAATCAATCAACAGTCACAGAAGAACCTGCTAAAGATGTAACTGGTGGCAACGAGAAGAAAAAAAGTGATACAGCCAAGGAAAATGCAATTTGGTACGAATATGGATGTGTTTGAATATGACTTCCAGATATTTATTCATATACAAAAATTTTTATCAAAAAATTATGCCTGTGCTTGCATACAGGGTGCTACCTCATTAATTAATTTTTGTTTATCGAAAATGAATATTTATTGCAATTTATATTATGCGTGGTTTTACTTTTTAAAACTTGATCCAGTGAATGTTCTTGCCGTAGAAAAATTACCCAGTGCCCATTTAATGTTATTTATTATATTTAAAATTAATTTTTTTACTTTTATTTATTATCATCTTTTTTGATTGATTAATTGTTTGAATGAATGATATAATGAATTTTAAGTTAAAATGAAATACATAAGTGATATTATAGTTACCTTCATGTGCATATGATTTTAATTTAAAATTCTAAATTAATAATTTTTAGTATTTCATTTTAAATTAGTATTCAACGACATAATTTGAAATATTGCACACTTATGTTAGCAAGTTTGTTGTTTATGATTTTTCGAAGTATAGTGATTTTCGATACAGACATCGAATTTAATAGTTTGTGATTTTATTCAAGGTGATTAATATAGACATACGTGTTAGGTACTATTAATTATATTTTGGTACTTTTTACATTTTAGTTTAATTTTGAATCGTTTTTATATTAACTAAGGTTCGATGTATCATTTAATTTATTGCACCAGAAAACCCATTTATATGAATAACTTATATATACATTAAAGCGAGTGAATTTTTTGTGTTGATTTATTTATAAAACCTACACTGTTGTTAATCTAAAATTCCCATTTAATTTTTTTTTCAAATGAACATTTTCAAATAATAAATAAAGTAACACGAAGCTTACAAAAATGTCAAAAAAGTTTATTGTTCTAAATAAAATATAAATTATTATATACAAATGTTATTAGATGAGGTACAATAAGAGATCAAGATTAAAAACGTTTCTAAAAATTAACATTTTGATAATTTTTTTAAATAGAAATGGCAACCTCCAACATTTACATTACTTCCAACTGGAATACCATTTGGTAATCGTGATATCATAGCCTGTAAATGACAAAATTCATTTTTATCACAAAGAGTAATTTCAAACATACCTTTGCCCTTTTATCAGATGATTTCATATAAGCTATACTCATGGATTCCGTACTGTGTCCCCATAAAACTGCACCTTCTCCAGTCTTCGACATATGTAAGACCAAAGCACCTCCTAATTTTTGCTCTACGTTATATAAATGCCTCGAAACTGTAATTGTGGAACAAGAATATACTGGCTACCATACAGTTATCAAAAAATTACATAAGAATTTTTCTCTCATACTTTCATAAAGAGCTGTAGTTGGACAATTGCACGTTTTTAGATCAACACCAATTTCCTTTGCAAGTTGAGTCTGTACTAAATGTTCTCCACAACCCGTCGTACAAACTGCTACTGAAGCTTCAGTTTCTGGACTGAAACTATCTGCCCAAACTCCACTAGCATATAAAGCAGCTTGTCCAACGCGGCCTGGCTTTTTCATTAATAATCCACCTAATACACAGATTAATTAAGTTAAAAAAAAAATAATTGACGACTTACCTGAACTACAAGCAGATGCAACATGCCCATTGTTATCGACACACACTGCACCAACCGTGTCTAATCGACTCCTATCAACCTCTTCATCCAAAAGTTTTTTGTATTTCTCCAATTGTTTAAGTGATCTCACACTGCATAGATCTTGATTAGTAACTATTTTTAAGCCTATACTTGAAGCATGATCTAATCCACCATCTCCAACCAATAAAGATGGTGGGATTAAACCCAGTGGTAAACTTTTAGACTGTTGTGTGCACAGATGATAAGCCAAATCAATTGGATTTTTTACCTTTTGTATAGCTCCACATCCTCCATACAAAAGCGTTTTTCCATCCATTACGGAAGCATCTGTTTCGACATGTCCCTTAGTTGTTAAATTAGATCCGTAACCAGCATTAGTTAATGGGTCATTTTCTAAAACTACATTGAATTAGTTTTTTTTTCGGTCAAATTGCTTATATATACCTATAACAGCAGCTCTAACAGCATCAATAGCACTACCACCTTTCCTTAAAACTTTCACCCCAGCTCTACATGCTCGTCTTGATACTTTATTATAATTGTCATAATGCTTTTCTTTGTGTTGGCCAGCGCCTGAAAGTTGAAAAAGTGATACATTTTATCCTATAATTTTACTTTAATTGTACCACAATGAACAGCTATGAAACCATTCATCTTTTTGGAATCTGGTTGTTTTCCCTTGAAGGAAGTGTTGCCAACAGTGGAGAAAAAAAATTCTATTCAACACAATAATTTTCCATAAGTCATAACTAACTAGCATTGAATAAAATTTTATTTGTTGTCCTATGGAGTTTTTTTTATTAAATTTTATTCTACAGCACTTGTCCGTGTTATTGAATAAAGTGAGCTCGCAAATAAAAAATAATTTTTTATTGAATTTCTGTTGTTTTTTTGGCAAATTGATTTTTGTTCGTAATACTCATAACTCTTGGAATTTTCCTTTTTAACATTCATCTTCCCTTTTTCTCAGAGCGTATTAAAATTTCCCATATATGGGAAATTTCACAAGGGTTGGCAACACTGGACGAAGGATTAGAACTGATTAGAATACATATTTGAAAATAGAAATTCTCTACATGAAAGATGTTGCCACTTTCAAATAAATTGAATGTATTTATCAATAGGACATAACCTAGTTTTTGCGTTTCTTTATACATTATATTTTTAATTTCTAAACTAATTTATAAAATACAAAAGGTTGTAAAACGTAATAACTTTTCCGTTTTTATGAAGAAGAAGAAAATACAACAAAAATAATTTATAAATTCTAACCCATTTTTATAGATGGAAGAAGATAATTTAATAGATATATCTTGTAACAGTGACTGGTGGACTAGTTTAAGCGAAGATGAATTTCAACTAACGTTCAGAATGTCCCGTAAGTCTTTTATAAGTTTACAAGCAGAACTAGATAATTTAGATGATGTAGACAATGAAGAGACCGATCATTCATTATTAGCTTGTTTATGGTTAATGGGAAATTCCCAACCATTTCTCAATGCTGCATATGTGTTCTCGATAGATAAAGATGTTGAAGCTGTTATGGTAAACTATTTCAAAAAGATAATGACATTGGGAGAATCATACCTTTGTTGGCCGGACGTTGAAGAAGCCCAACAAATTGAAAAAAGCTTCGCGGCCGAGTATAATTTTCTAGGTGTTGTTGGCGTAATAGGAAGTTTGCATATGAAAATTTTGCCAATTAATAATCAGTCCGATTATTACAACACAGAAACCAAAAAGCACACCATAATCTTGCAAGTAGTTTGTGATAATTATTTGATACTTAGAGACGTGTGTGCAGGTTGTCCTGGTGGTAAAAGTATAGAAAATATTTTAAAATCGAGTCCTTTGTACGCCAAGTTAATCGATAATGATGGATATTTGGTCAAAAATAACAAACATTTATTGGGTGGTACGCAACATCCCCAACTGAAAACTTTACTCACGCCATACAAAGGTGAATATTTAGATGAGAGGCAGACGAAATTTAACGAAATGCACAACGCTGCGATGTATACTGTTGAGAAGACGTTAATATGTTTGAAGAATCGTTTTCCTAGACTCACTAATGTCGACTTATTAACTCCGAATGTGGCTACATTGTTAGTGTCTGCTGCATGTGTTTTACATAATTTTACAAGGGTGCGAAATGATCATTTAAATTTGTATAGTTAGTTTAAAAGTCTTTTTTATGTTTGAAATAAATTGTATTTATGGTGTTCTTTATAGTTGAGTCTGAGTACTAATGTAAGAAATTAGTCCATTTGCTTATTATTATGTAGATGGAATAAATGTACTGTGCATCTTGGTTTATTTAATTCTAAAATACATTGAAGTAAACTAATAAATTTCCGAGTTTCTTCTTTTAGATCATAGATGGCGCATCAAAATTACAGAAATCTGCAACGTTGAAAATGTACAAAAAGCGATACTAAAGGTACGAACGCACTGAACGGAGTTGCACTGCGCGGCACGACGCGTCCAAATATTGTTTATATGAAATTGTATGAGACAGTTTTGCCGTGTCGCGCAGATTCGCTGCGAACGTAGTGCGTTCTGTCTCATACGATTTCATATAAACAATATTTTCGCGTCGTGCCGCGTCGCTTCGCTGCAGTGCAGTTCCGTTCAGTGCGTTCGTACCTTTAACTACAGAAACGGTCTAGATACTTTTTTGTACATTCCCGAGTTTCTTCCTTTAAATCATAGATGGCACACCAAAATTACAGGAATCTACAACATTGAAAATGTACAGGAATATAGTTAACTACAGAACCGTCAAGACTGATGCATTTTCAATTTCGATTGTGTTCTCGACTGATTTAAATGCCAAAGCATGTGTACCGATTTCGATGAATCCAGTCAGCGTTTACCGCTCCTAGTGTTTGTGGCGGAAGCGACGGCATCGATTTGCGCGTCGTCGCTGATTTTTTGTTAAACATTTATGAATTAAATATCGGAAATTGCGCGTTTTCGATGGGACAAGTCGAATTCGTCGTTGTGAACTTGCAAATAAATAATTTTCTTGCGTGTACGTTTAATTACGGAAACATATCGAGTTTTTGAAAGCGTGTGTGTTGTGTTGAGTGAGGTAATATTTGTTTACATCTAATTACCTATGATTAACGTTGCGGACATGTAACGATTATTTTTGGTAGGTATTTGTTTATATGATTTGCATTTGTTTTTTTTTTATAATGAATATTGCGATTTTCAATTGTTTAAAGTGATTAAAAATGGTTATACAATTAAGTAAGTAATTTTGTTAATGATTCAGAAATATTGGAAATGAAGAATGGAAACTGTGAGCTGTAATTACGATTGGTTCAAAAATTATAGTTTTCGTTAAAAAGGATTGGGTAATTTGCAAAATTCGGGAAATCCTCAATGATGAGTAAACAGTTGGGATTCCCAGACTATTTAAACTTGAAACAATTTTAAAAGGAAATTTTATAAATATACAGATTTAGAGAAAAATATATTTGTTATTATGGGCAATGGGTTTCCAAAGAATTGAATTTCCAAAATAAAAAGCTGTTGTGACCGAAAAATGAGTTTCATTTTGACTGAGAGTTTACACATTCCCAAATACATGAAGAAACTTGATACTAACATAAATATTATAATTTTTAGAACAATAAGATTTCCAACTATTGCATCGTAGGTAAGTTGTGTACAATTAATTCTTCCCACAACGTAAATTAGAATGTTATTTAGTAACATTGACAAATGACTACAAGCTAATTTTCTCAAACGAATGTTTAGAAAGTGTTATATTGCCAAATTTCAAACTTAAGTCAGAGCGATGCGAGACCGTAATTATTTATAAAATTTGTAACAATTACATTAAAAGATGAATTTCCCCATCGATCATATGGTAAACTATGGATTTTATATTAGTTTTCAACCATTTCCTTATAAAGAGTCTAGAAGTGGCAAGTCAGGAAGAATGCTTTTCATTCTTTTTGTTCCCATTGTTCAAATCTGTTTGAGCTTTTGAAGCTTGAAAGTTATTAAGTTGGAAGATGGAAGTTTTCGCCGCGATATAAAAATTTGTTTTATAAATCACATCATAGTTAATTACTTGCATTTTTATTCTTTATATTTTCTTAAATATTATTTTTATAAACAATTCATTAAAACATCTAAGAACAAATTTCATTTCTAATGTAAAAAAATACAAAATCTTGCATTTGAAGGAAAATAACGAATCCATTTGTATCTTGCATATTTTCCTTTACAGTTTCATCGTTTGATTTACGATTGCCTGTTGATTACAAATTTTAAATTAAAATTAAAACAGACATTACCATATATGTCGATATTTACAAATATAACTGTTATAATAATCATAATTTCTAAATGAATTAAATTGAACATGTATATGACACTAATATACATACGTTTATTACTGAAATTTTTTGCTAATTTTGTTAAACGAAGCTATTCAACTATTATTTATAATTTATGATCGAAATTATTAAAATTGTTAAATAAATAAAATAATAATAAATACTTAATGAAAGCCTAACTTTGATCCCAGAAATAATTATTATTCGTAATAATAATAAAAAAATAAGCTTCTGTTGTTTCGTTTACTGAGAAACATTTTCAGGGCCTGTTGATTTACAATTAAAATTAATGAAAAATTTATTAAATTACTAAATAAATATTTTATAATTCGTCGTTAATTACGAGTTGCATTAAAAAAGCTGTAAGTTTTTGACAGCAGCTTTGCCTTTGTGATTACATTATTTTCCGTCGCCTTTTCCTCCGTATTTCCAAGTTTGGATTTCCGAAGTGAAAATTCTCCACAATTTGTTTCGTTAAAATTCATGCAAATGAAATGAATGTGTCATCATTGTCATCAATGTCAATGTCCCACAAACGTGGGGATTGTTAGAGCTTAATGTGTATTCTGTAAGCGTATATCTAAGAGTTCGAGAGGGATATTTAATGAGGTTTAAATTTATCTATATTATAAAGTTGTTGCCTTGTAAGTTTCGAAGCTCCTAGCTTGTGTGCGTTTTCTATTGTGTATTAATTAATAAATTATAATTAAAAATTAATTTGGGGTTTTTAAAAATTTAAATTGTCGTATGACGTGAAACCTACATTCCGTTCATTTTTTGAACTAATTCAAAAAAAATTTTAAAACATGTTGAAGAAGGATTAAGATGAAAGCTTCCATAAAGGAGGAAAATATCAAAAAAAACACACTTTTTTCATTTGATTCTGACTAATTTTTATCACGTTTGGAAGAAGAGTGTTGAAACTTAAAGATAAAAAAATAAAATTTGAAACGATGTGGCATAAAATAGAAAAATATAACTACATTTTTATACGAGAAAAAATGGAAAATACTTGACTTTATTGGCAAACAGTTGAGAAAAGAAAGAAAGGAAAGGAACAGGATCAGTTGAGAAAAGAAAGAAAGGAAAGGAAGACATTTTAGAAGAGCAGAAAAAATATGATAACACAGAAAACGAAGATCAGTTTAAATTAAAAATGACGTGGATGATTATGAAAAGGGTATAAAGAGTTGATAAACAAATTACATAAAACAATTTGGAAAAGAGATTAAAGATTTGATGAAAGAATGACTTCATAAATCCTTCTACCATTATTGAACTTATCCAAGAAAAATTATTATTATCGAGGCTCTCAACGGCAATAAATATGTCGCAAAGGTAAAAATATTGGATTAGGGACAAAAGAGTTTAAATTTGGATGAAAAAAATTGGGAATACGAAGAAAAATCAATGCAACGGTTCAAGATTTCAAGACAAATGAAATAAGGTTTGGGCGAGATAAGGGTCTAGACAAGGTGATTCTTCACAATTTCTTTCATGTAGTTGGAAAAGAATATAGTCCAGTCATAATATATTTGGCTGATACAAACTTTTATGTTCCAATTTATTTTTGAAGTATAATAAATAAAAAAAAATTCTATCTTGAAAGAAAAAAGCAGGGCCTGAAGGATGTAGTGCAAAGACGGGAATTTAAAAAAGGCTTTAGTGACTTGTGTTACGCCGTTCGTCTACTACTACGACACTGCATTTAATTATTGCATTAAAGTTTCTATTAAATAATGTTGAGATAATGTCGAGAGTTCTCTTCGAACAGTTTAAGTTGTGTAATTTGATTTTAATATTAATTCGATCAAAGCTTATAGTAAAAGAGGTACTTAGGTTCAGGTGTCGGTTAATTGGAATATACGAGGGTCGACTGGAAATTAAGTACCGATGACGCCATTTTAAATAATATACTGCGTTCAAAAGAAATTATCTTTCATAAAATTGGCGCTAAATTTAAAATTATTGGCGGAGATTTGACACTTTACGATAATATTGTTAGCATTTTGTTGTTATTTTAATTGTAATTACGCATAACTGGTTCGTGAACCATTATATGAACACTTGTTATATGTAATCCGATATATACAGGCTTATTCTGAAATATGTCTCACCATTTTAACAAGTGATAGTTGACCATAGCCCAAGCCCAAATATGCAAAAACGGCGGTCCTATGTTGAAGGAAAAAAAATATTTTAGTATAAAAAATGACGATTTAATCAAAGTAGACAGATCTTCCTTGTATAGGTCCATGATTTCTCATTATGAACAATTTTTCTTAGTAAAATTTTGTTGTATCATGAACAAAAAGGGCACTTTACCTGAAAAGAAATTAGTTTTGGCTTCACTGTCAAGGCCGACTTGTTTTTCAAAAACTGAAATTTTTTAAAAATTATCTTCAAACCAAGCAGGAGTTAATCCCACGATCTTAAAATAAAATTCAACATTTTTTAGCTCTTACTCCTTAATTCAATCCTGGGACACACTGTATATATGAAGGCTTGGATAATGCAATAAATTTTAAAATTAAAAAACATTCTAACTAATTGGTGGATATAAAAGCGGCATTCACAAAAAAAATTGTATATGTAGATAAGGCGATAATTACAAGAACCACGAAGGGAAAAAAATGTGTCAAAGCTCGCTGCATTCACAACGAATATCTGAGCCAATTAGCGTAATTGGAATTATTCAGAATTCCCTTTCGTCTTCGATTTTGAAGCACATATGTAATTTAATGGTAAATGCAAAATTGCTTAATTTAATCAGTAAATTTGTGGTTTTTAATTAATAAGTAAATTTACTTATGAATTTCTATAATTTACTGGTAAGATTATTTATTATTATTATTTTTTTTTTTAATACGATTTAATCTTAAAAATTATTGGAAATTATAGATACAGGCCGAGTTTAAAGAAATTAATTTTTATAAATGAAAACGCAAAAATGCCGGTTCCACGATCATTTAAATGGTGCTTGTTTAAGTCGCAAATTGCAAAAAATAAAAATGTAATCCCATTTCCAAACGTTAATTATGAATTATTGAACAAATTTGATTTAATAAAAATAAATAAATTCACACAGCACTTAAAATATGTTTAAAAACACATTTACCCCCCCCCCCCTACATCAACCCATGACACTGTGCTAATTTTTGATATTAGAAAGATCCATTGGCTTAATAGCTGTGGCATTAACACAATTAAATGACCCAATTTAAAGGTTATCTGCATAATCTGATCATAGACAATGGCTATTGTCACACCCATATAACGTCCTGGAAAATTGTATCATACAGTCCCCATAATTGATGAAATTATGAAATTATATGTAAAGTGAGCTAAATTATTATTTTGTTATTGTGATTGTCATGCGACGTGAATATTAAATTATTCACATTTGTTTGTACACGACAAATTATTTTACAAACTCGATGAATTCTTTAATTTAGATCTAGAATAATAATAATTTTAATTTAATTTAATTTATTTTCACAAATAAATTCTACTATACTATGTTCGTAAATTCGGAGGAGTACATAAGCCAGAATTACACTGGAACAATTTTCGAACTTACCGTTAGTTGGCCAACACTAATCGTATTTTAGACGTCCAATTCTTTTGTTCGGCTATTGTTAGATTTCGTGCAATTGTCTGTTAGGTTTTGTGTATTTCTCTTGTCTTTCATTATAAAAAGTTAATAAAACACACATTTTCTTTTATACAGTGTGGTGATAAAGTTTGGAACAAAATTCATAAAATCGTTCTATAATGTTTTTAAGAAAATCGCTCGGACAGGTCAATTTTTGTTTTTGAAATGCCGTCTTCTGACGTTAATTTTTTTGGAATGTCGTCATTTGTTTTTGCACAATGACGTCATCATAAATTTTTTTAAATGACAACCCCCACTTTTTTCTTCTGTTTTTAATAGACCTTTTTACTACTTAAACGATGATGTAAAAAAATTGGTACCTCACATAACAATTTTTTTCAATAAATGACATTTACTGCAGATCGTCAGTGGTTATAATT
>JAFFZR010009644.1:13209-25424 GCA_018397195.1 Lethrus apterus | reverse complement strand
TTTTTTTTTAAATTACACATTCAAAGACAAGAATTGCATAAATCAAAAAGTAAACATACTTGTGTATAAACGAAGGGCTTGGGCGTAAAACATGTTAAGTAACAAAATTAAAAATTTTGATATACTTGGTTGAAAACATGATAAGTGACTGATGTCAATGCTAATATATCCATATATTAATTCAAATCGCCCGCCAAGACTTACTTGAGTGACCTTCAGATGGTGCGCATTGTAGGCAAGTAACACTTGCTATATTACTTTAGAAAAAACAGAATATCTTAGAATAACATACTGCTACTTAACATATTTTACGCCCGAGCCCCTCAAATATCTAAGGTAAATATAGAGACTAGTTATTGCGAAAGTAAATTATTGCAAAACAGATAGGTTGGTAACCCTGATGAGCTAAAACGCTTCAAAACGCGCGAAACTTCAAAAACCAATGCTTGATAATTATTTAAAATTTTGTAATAGGAAATTGAAACTAAAGAAAATAATATTAAACATTTTAATATCCAACAGTTTTTTCAATACAATTCGTATTTACAGTAAGAATTTCAAACCCTCGCCCATATACAACAATTTTAATACCATCTTGCACATCCAAACACTCAAGACCTTGCGCATCACAAACACTTGTATTGTACTCATCCATAAATTCCACATGTAATTCCTCATCCAATAAACTCCATTTAAAAAGCAATACTTTTTGATCAATTGACGACGTTACAAAATAATTCTTATAAATCAACGCCCCGGTTATTTGTGCACAATGCATTGATTCATTCGAATACGTTGCTTTTACTTTGAAATCACCATTACACTCCAAATAATTCAAATTAATGCAGTTATCGTCACCCCCCGTTAGAAATAATGCCGAGCTTTCATTTATATGCCAAATGGAATAACTATTTATACCTGATTTGTGAGCTTGTATTGAATTTGTCGGTTTGAAATCAACTTTTTGATCGTTAAAGTTGTTTAAATTCCAAAATACTATGTAACCATCAGTAGCCATCGTAATTAATATTTTAAAACCATTGATTTCGCAATGATGTATTTTCAATAAACATTTTAATTTGTAAGTAAATTTTGTTATTAAAATTAATTTAAATTCGTTAATTTTATAAACTTTAATAGATCCATCTGAACAGGCTGCGAATAAAATTAAATCATCATTTAATTGCATTGAGCACAAATCCATAATTCTAGTTTCGGAATCATCTCTACTTAAAGGTTCATAATAGGAATGTTTTTCACTGCAATGTGAAGTAACTGAATTATTTGTGAAAGTTAATTCCCACATAATAATTTGTGCTCTTCCTCCTGCTGAAAAAATTAAATAATTTGCACGATCATTACTTGGATTAATGTTAACGATGGTTATGGCCCTTATACTAGATAAATGTGACTTTAAAATGTTTACATTTTTTAATTGATTACATTCTTTCGGATTGAATAAACACAGTCGTAAAGTTGTGTCTTCACCACCAGAAATTAACAAATAGTTTTGACTTGGTAATTTAATTGATTTAATTGTGTTGATTTCTTTTATATGATTTCCCTCACATACTTCCTTAGGTTGTAAACTGGATTTATTGCTGCGTATTAAATTGATATTTTTATCCTTAATGTAACAAAAGCTAATTTCTTTGTTATTTACACATACATCCCATGACCTGTGTCCACCTCCACAATAATCTTCTAAAAGTACACGTCTGGCTTTATAATCCCATACAACCAAATTCATTCCGGAAAAGGCAAATAATATCGAAAAACTTCCTTGATACAAAGCAGCCAACCATGTAAAAGGTGTTTTGTCCGATGATGTTAATACAAGTTTGCCGTCTTTCGCTTTAAAATTATATTTGTTTATAACAGAATTTCGACCTAAAAAAATTTTTTTTTAATTAAAATTATATAATTTCATTATTCTTACCGAGTGATGTAACTTCATCATTTTTAAAATACACCTGTGTGATTCCTAAGTAATTATGAGCTTTTTTTAAAATTTGCACGGGATCAACGGAATCAAACGAATATAAATACAAATTTCCTCGCCTATCGCCAATTACGATGTTATGGGCGCCACACAAGCAAGCCGATGTCGTCCATCGTTCTTTGCTCAACGGCAAACAGAAAAAATGAATGGGGATTAAACCATTTCTCACGACCCAGATGATTAACATTCCGTTTTCTCCACATGTTAAAATCGACTTACAACTCAACCAATGTAACGAATAAATCCGTCCTTTATCTTTGATTTGACATGAAAACATATACGATATTTCAGTCATGTTATAGATATGTATATTTCCATGATATCCAGCAACGGCTACAAAATTTTCACACTGGGATTTCTCCAACAACACGTATGATTGTAAATCAACGTGTTGATAAATTTCAATGGATTTTCGTTGATTGTAATTGTAATAAACCAAAGTGCCATCTTCTGTAACTGCCAATAAATTATTATTTGAAAAAATCAAAACTTTTCTAGCCGTCTTCGTAATGTTCAATGTTTCTTTCGTAACTTTTAAATTTAAATTAAATATCGAAACACCGCAATCCTCACCACCAGTAATGAAAACATTTGAAGCTTCGTTACAATCCAACGCCCATACGCAACCACCTTGATGCGTGTCAATTTTCCTTAAAAAATCACCATCGATATTCCAGATATTTACTAAAGAATCTTCCCCTGCTGTTAAAATGTAATTATTCAGTAACTTACATCTATATACTCTAGCTGTATGTCCGTACAAAGTGTTTTTTAATGATATTTGTGTGTCAACTTTCGTCAACAAATCCCCTTTAATTGACCATAATCTTGTTGTTCGATCATCTGATGTAGAGCATATTAGACCAAGTTCTGAATTATAATCAATGGAAAATATCACACCTTTATGACCTTTAAGTCTATATGAAACCGTACAAAACTCTTGTGTACTTTTTGCAGGCCACCAAATTAAAACTTGGTTAAAAACGGTACCAGATAAAATGAGCAAATCTTTCCATGTATCGTTTGCAATAAATGCACTGTATAGTATACATCGTTCTTCACAAATAACGGTTTTGATTTCCTGCATGTCGAAATTGTATAATATTACAGTGTTGTGCATTAAAACTGTTGATATGTGGGTGTCATCGTCGATAAATTTTGATGCCAAGATCCAATCATTACAACTTATAGAATGTAATTCTATCAATTGTAACTTGTCTTCATTGTAAGAAAACGTTTTCAATTTATTTGCTCCGAAAAGCAATAGTTTGTTCACATTTTTATTTACTTCGATTCCGAATAATTGTTCTTGGAATACATTCACCTTTTTAAGTAGATTTGTAGATTTATTGTCGTATATGTGTAGATAATTACCTATGCCTAAATTTGTTTAAAATAAAGTTATCAGTATACAGTTATAATAAAAACTCACCAATTAAACATGTATTATTTAATAATTTAATTGCAGTTACATCAGTTTTAATCGCGTTACTTGTAAAATATTTCATTTTGTTGTTGAATGTGCATGGTACACAAATAAGATATAGGTTAGGATCACAGATATCAAATTTTATTATACAAATTTATACATTTAACACAGATACCAAATTTTATTATACAAATTTATACATTTAAATTGGTTAAGTGCATTTCTTCTTTGAAGGTGGTTCTATTTCTGATTTGTTTTCATCATGAATCGGGTGTTTAATTCCATGTTTAATAAATCTTCCAGCGGCATTTTTATTAAGTTTAGGTCTTATCGTACGTCTTTCATGTGCCTATAAAATATAAATTTTATACAAATTCAATTTAGAAATATTGAATACGTACCTGTTTGGCTTTAACCATGTATTCTTTTATCCTTCCCAGTTCATTTTTAATATCGTTGTTGTTCGGATCAACGCCTTTCGAACGCAGAAACATCCAATATAACGTGTTCAAAGCGTAAGTAATGAATAAATCGTAATTTATTTTATCTTTGAGTTCTAAATTAGTATAATCGAAATCGTTCAATATTACATTTAACATCGATTCTATTTTATCTACGCTATCGTGGAAATTCATCAGTTTTTCTTGTATTTGTTTGTCGTCCTTTAATTCTTCGAAATCCATTTTAATTACATAAATTAAAATATTAAATAATAACAAACATAACCTACACAACGTTCAGGCTGTGGTTCGTTCAGGTAAGTTTGAATCTTGTTAATTCTACGACGTATAGATGGCCATATAAATTTATTACTATAAAATTATCTTTTCTCAATCTTGAAGATTTTAAATATAATCATTAAATTTAAAGTGAGTTTTTGCTAATTGTTTAAAATTATAAAAATGCAGTTCGGTTATATCAATAGATAATTTTTTATGATTTCAATTAAAATATACATTGCATCATCTTTTGCAACAAGCTGTATAAAGTGTAGACAGGATAACAGGTTGGCACATTTTGTTCCATAACATCATATCAGCTATAAAGTTTTCAAAATTGTTATAAACTTTGTGCTTGTGTACGAATATTTAACTTTGTAAATTTAAATAATTACAAAACAAAATTTAAAAAATCAAATTTTTTAAAATTTTTATTGTAAACACAAAAAAGTTTAAAAACAATAAAATAAAGGCAATTTGTAATATGTACGTTTTGTTAGCTATGAGCATAACAAATTCTGCTAAATACAACAATAATAAAGTAACTACATTTACAAAAAAAACGACGTGTATCCATAAAAACATTTTTTCATTCGGCCACTTAAAAAAAATTTGTTGGTATTTTAATTGGAAAATGTGTTGCTGTGGGAGAACGATGTAAGTTTTTTAAATATTTTATATTTGTTATCTTTAATTGGTAGTATTTGCTCATCACCATTAGTCAACTTTCACATTCTCATATTAATCGATAAAAAATGGAAAAATTTAGTAATTTATCGCAAAATTCATTGTAAAAAAATTCCATTAATCCATTATCATTCTGACTCATTTATTTGCAGACGCCCGTTATCTTTATTATCTTGAATGGAAACAATTCCGAAAAAACAATTGCACAACAATAAATTAAATTGCGCAACATTTAAAAATTCAACTTATGAGCTATTTAAAGCTGGGAAAGTACAGTTATGTTTTAAAATCGAATACGAAACATGTTTTAACCTGTAATTTGGATCTCGAAAGCGATAATTAATTCCGAATTTCTTGGAAAATGCTAAATCATGTCATGTGATGTTATTTTATACGTTAAACATGACTAAGCATTCGCCAATCGACGGGGCTTTTTGTATAGATTCGGCGCTCTGTATACCGATAGGTGAATAGTACGAGGGGGGGACTTGATGAAAATCCTTGACTTCGCCTTCCCCCGTCCACCATTTCAATTTCACAAGTTGACGAAATAAGACGTGTTTTCAAATAGCGGTCTTTTAGAGAAACAATTTGGGCTTTTACCTCAAATTTTCGATTTTTTTGGACATATCTAATTAAAGTGAAGTTACAAGAGCATTTAGTATTTAATTTTTGTTTTCGAGACTTTGAAAACAAAACTACTGCGAAGAGCTTCAACAAAATATTAGAGTGAGTTATTTTTATTTTTCACATTGATACTTTTACGTGGGAAGCTTATTGATCCCGGAATTCCCACTTATTAAATGACCTTCAGTACAAGTCTCATCATGTCCATTGACGTCATATTCTTGGAATTTGTTTATTTACATTTACATCATTGAAATCATTATAGTTTTAGTATAAAAGAGGTTTTCATAAATTAAATAAATACAATTTCTCTCAAATCAAATTTATTTATTTTTTTAAATTTAAAACGTTTAATTTCAAGTTATCTTATCAGTTCATAAATTGTACTTTAATTTAATTGTCATCTTGTTATCACACTTATCACAAACGTTACCTAATCTTTCCAATTATAAAAAATAATTACTATAATTAGACCGTCCTAGATTTGCAGGTTATATAAACGTCAAAGCTGTACGCCATTTTGTCATTTGCGCCATATGGCAGGGTTACCAACCTACTCAAATAATTAAACAGAATTAAACAGAACCACTAAAATAACCCTAAACTGTTTTTGCATGTGGAATTGAAATTCAAAAGATTAATTCATAAAATTTTGGAATAAAGATGAATAAGTTGTATGGTTGTAAACCGCCATTAAACACTTTTAAAACCCCTTCGTTGAGAACACTGCCATCTGGTGGTCGTTTTAAAATATATATTTAAAATTTCGCGCTTTGATGTAAAACATATTTTTTAATTCCAGGTTGGGGGTCAAAGACACTCAACTCTTCTCCTGCTGAGAAACCTCAAAGGCAACCATTACTAAAGAAGCCAACGGCGAATTATATGTGAGTTCTATTAATTTTAACTTTATGTTAATGTGCATTGTTGAGCTGTTGAAAGTAAACGCCTTTTTGAATTCGATCGATTTGTATTATCGTTGTTATTAATAATTGGTTGAAAAAAAAAAAAACTGTTTTATTTTGACTACTCGCAGTGTACATATTGGATACCCGATTGTCATAACTAGCGCCTACTCAATGTGTGCTTCTTTTTATCTTAGATTTGTCTAACCTCCACTTCAGGAGTAATATGTATGTTTTATGAAGCAAAAAATAAAGGAAATTAAATAAAAGAAATACTTAAATATTTTAATTTCACAGTCCCGTTTGACATGGAACCGATCATTGAACAATTTGCACAATGTGCATCATGGCGAGAACACCCACGAGAAAATCACAACTACACCCCAGGACGCAGCGACACAAGATTCTCACGAGAGATTAGATGCTACGATAAATTTGTTAATTTGCAAACAAGAGGATATCTACAATCAAGATTGTTCACTAGAAAATTACATGGAAGACATGCAATTTCTCCGCAATCCGGGAGATATATTGGTGAGTATCACAAAATGGAAATCTAAAATATTTTTAGCGTTTTCCTCTGCGGATTCCTGGTGTTATTCACGATACACGTAAGTAACCTTTTTTTTATTATACTATGTATTCATTTAGGACACCAACTTCGTTTTGAGACGAGAAGAGATCGAGCCAAGCGGTGCATTTTACGAACTAAACACCGATGCTTGCATCAAACCGGAAGAATGTATAAATCTCAACCCCTTATTATCCAACACTTTGGATGAATTTAACGGTAGTAAGTGATTTCAATTTTACTTTTCCTGAAAGATTTTGCATCATCTAATGATTTTTTTTATTTTTCCAGATTTAAATAATGTTGAAACACTTTGCGATACAAACATAAAGAATACAATCTCCGCTCATAATTATAAAAACGATAATACAAGATATATGGAAAATCAAAATCAACCAATCGTAAATACGCAAAGTCCTAATATTAGTGGAACTGTCGACGATTTTCTTATTTTGAATCCAGGAAATGAACTGACTGATTTGTTTAATAACATTGATGAAAAGTGTGTAGCTTTAAATCCCAATGTGTTCAGTGAATTAAATAACGAAACTAACTATGAAAACAGTTTAGATTACTACACACCTGCAAACAGTTTGAGTCCTGTCAGTTTTTCTCAGCGTAAGAATGTCGTTCCATTAATGCAATTGGATTTAAAAACATTTATTAATAACACGGACGAACTTAATACACCAAACATTATTGATTACCTAGATGATATGTTTGAAACGACAGATACTGTTGATGTGGTAAGTATATTTAAATATACTTGGGTCAATGCATTGACCACTGGCACGGCAGAGCTGATGATGGGCAATAACCCAGAAAGTCCTCTACGTCTCTGATGTTCAATGTAATGGTCGAGGTGACTCACAAATATGAAAACTCATTTTTTGTTGTAGATGACACGCGTTTCAACACCTGAAAGCACATCACCTTCTCACACCGATGAAGTACCCAGTATAAGTAATAATTCATTGATTAATAACTCCCTAGAAAGTTCAATAATAAGTGACGATGAGTCAGTAAAAAGTAATCTAAAAAAAGAAATTGTCGTTGATTCCGATTATGAATATGACTCTGATGAAGATTATGTACCCCCTTTAAAGTTGAAAAAGTCGTCTAGGAAAACGACCACGTTACGAAATGAAAAAGTACCGAAGCGCGGTCGTCCTCCAAAAAGAAATAAATCTATTTCTTCAGATGACTACAGCCAACTGGACCCCGAAGATGCGAAATATAGGGAGATGCGCGATCGAAACAACGAAGCTTCGAGAAAGTCACGTTACAAGCGAAAACAAAGTGAACAGACCATGTTTCAAGAAGTGGAACTTTTGGAAAGGGAAAATATTAGGCTTAAGACACAAGTGGAAGAACTACAAAAAACCGTCGCTGGTTACAGAGACAATTTGATGAAAGTTATGTTAAATAAGAAGTAGTGATTTCATTTTGATTTTTTATTTTTATTTTGGTGTATTAATTTTCGAATTCGTTTAATATGTTAGATATAAGGCAATTTTAAGATTTTTAAATGAGCTTTTATTCATAAAGAGAAGTTTATTTTCATAAAGAGAGGTTGAATATTTTATATTAAAATATTTTAATGATTAATTACAAATATGTATAAAATTATATGATTAAATGTTTATTGTTAACTGTGTAAAATTTTGTTACAAGAAATATTCAAGTTAGATTAATTTTTATTCTGTTTGCATGCAATTTAATATTGAAACATGTTTAATGAATGTGTTACGTACTACTGTATTATGTTGGTTTGGAAAATAAATAGAATAGCTTTCTTTTATTTATGCAAGTTATATATTACATAAGAGAGAGGGAGAGGAGACCAATAAGAATTTTGAAAGTTTTCATTAGGAATTTTTATTCAAACTTTCACCAATTTAAACTATTCATGAAGATGTTATTGCCAAAAGAATGTAAAATTTTACTGGTAAATTGTTACGCCACAAGTTTTAAAATTGGTTTGTCATTAGTTTCAATTCAGAAACTGAATAATGCAAAAAAGAACGCCCGCCTAGTATTCCTGTTGAAACGTGTTTTTAACGACTTGTTAACACGTATTATCCTTGTTTATATAATGGTTACTCGACCGATAATAGTTTACGGAATTTTGGGATAGAGGGCGTCGAATTTACGAGTAGTTCATTCATAAATTTTGACGCTCCTACGCTTCAAAATTACGAATGAAGCTCAGCGCCCTCTATCCCAAAATTCCCGAACTATTGTTGGTTGAGTAACTATAATATATATAAACAAGGGTATTATATAGGTAAATGTAAAAAAAAATAATTTGATTACACGAGCTCGACTTGCATTAGTCACTCACATCCGCAGATCAACATTGGTTTCCGAGTTTTAATGCTTGCCGGGCGTTCGACTAATGCCGGGTCCGGCAGGTTCCCTACGGCCGATAAGCAGACAGCACATAATACATTACGGCACCCACCTAGAGATGGCGCTATGCATTAGTCAAACAAAAATATTTGTCGATAAGGAAACAACTTTTAATATAATTAATTATACATAAGTACCTTTATTTATGAATATAAATGACGGATATTAAGGTAAAAGAAATAGTTCAATAAATCAAAAATTCCTTTAAATAATTTATTACATGACCATTATACAATAACCTCCACCTGATGACATTCCAAGGTGACAACACAAACATTTACATGCGAAGTAAATACATGTATATATAAAATTTCTGCAAAAATCATTTCAATATATCGATGTAATTTTTAATAACTATTGTCTGAATAGATATGTATAAATAAAAGTTGACAATCTTAAGGATCCTTTCGATATATTAAAATGCTCACAGCGACATCTAGAAGAAACGAATCACAATTATATTGAAAAATTTTAACATTTTGCTAATTATATGCTCGTAAGATATGTAACGGCAAGGAAACGCAACAATTGATATATAATATTTTAAATATCGATGGAACAGGTGTATTTCAGGAGGTTAGAATGAGGTTTTTCCAAAAATAAAGTTGCCCGGTTCGGTTGGATTCTCTGAGACGAAGAACTGCTTCCACAAATTTTGAAATTGAGGATAAGATACTTGTTTGTTACCCTGAAATATTATTAATTAAACGCGTATTGTATTTTATGAGGTTGGCTTACCGAAGACATTTTTTGAAAGGCTTCTTTGCATTCGGAATTCTGAAGACCGTAACAAGAGCACACGCTTGTAAATTCGTCTACATCGATCGATCCATCGCCACTGGCATCCTCTAGGTCAAACATAAATTTCATGTATTGTGTTTGCCACTCTAGGGCGTTATCTGGATTTTTGGCGTATTCATCCCACATTGATGACCATTCATCTATGCTTACCTATAAGGAACAAACAAATAAGGTTTAAAAATAATTGCAATTTTCTGAAGATTTATTGTTCAAGCTACTTGAAATTACTGTTTGCTTTAAATAAATAGGGCACAACTTTGAACTTAACTATCAAATAGGGTGCCATTAATGTCTTTATTGACTTTATTTACGACGTCTAGAAGACAACAAACATAAATTCACACTCAAGGAGGTTTTGAATTTTACACATAAAGTAGGAAACAAAGTAAAGATTTTTTTAAAATTAATTAATTAATAATAACTAATATCGAATAAGGAAGTAACTAAATTTTTTCGTAAGCTTTGAACGCAATAAAAATTTTAAAAAAGAAACAGAAATATTTATTACGACACACTTTAAAACAAAACTGACATGAAATATCAAAGATTTTATTTTCCTTTTTGGGTAGAAGAAAAAAAATCTTTATGATTAATGAAGATGTGAGTTTATTACTTTATTAAATGTACTTACTTGTCCATCTTGGTTAGAATCAGCTCGATTTCTAAGCCCGTCCCATATTTGAATCATACTATCGTACGTCTTTTTGTATTGAGGCGTTCCCGATGTCCATCCTCTCAAGGTGCAAATTTTCTAAAAAAGAAAAATTGTATAAAATGTAAAAATTAAAGTGTTTATTACCTCGATAGCCAGTTCAAAATCTTTCTTGTCGATGGTCCCACTTTGGTTGACATCTAAAAATTAAATAAAAATGAGGAGTCAATTCCGAAACCGGTCAACATTTTAATGTTTTTTTTTTAAATTAATTTTTAATGAATTTCATTCATTTTATTCAAAGTAATTTATAAAAAATATGTTACGTAATTCTCTTGACGTTATACAAGATTAGGGTATATAATAATTACAGTTTGCAAAGATACATTTCCAAGTTTGAAAGTCATTGTACGTATTATTAAACTTCGAACTACGAACACAAAAGCACAATATGTTAAATTACAAAGCACAACGGTTTATAATTTATCAATTATCCATTGTAATTAAAGACTTTTTTACATGCAATTTTTGTTCCATTACAATAAGTGTAGTATGAATTAACAACGACATTCCACCATTTCACTTGTAAGTATAAAAGCCCCAAGTTTACTCTACGAACTTTATAAATTATACAAGAATTTAACTTCGCGCTTTAGAGAAGATTAAATGGGCAATAAGTTTGATATACGAGTATTTTTCTTTGTAAAGATTACCAACCCCACGGGATTTTTCTATTTGACGCACATTTATTTTTATTTGTTATACGAGGATCGATCAAAAAGTTAAACTATTTTTTTGGATTAAAAAGTAATAAGTTTGATATACGAGTATTTTTCTTTGTAAAGATTACCAAACCCACGGGATTTTTCTATTTGAAGCACATTTATTTTTATTCGTTATACGAGGATCGATCAAAAAGTTAAACTATTTTTTTGGATTAAAAAGTAATAAGTTCGATATACGAGTATTTTTCTTTGTAAAGATTACCAAACCCACGGGATTTTTCTATTTGAAGCACATTTATTTTTATTTGTTATACGAGGATCGATCAAAAAGTTAAACTATTTTTTTGGATTAAAAAGTAATAATTTGATATACGAGTATTTTTCTTTATAAAGATTACCAAACCCACTGGATTTTTCTATTTGAAGCACATTTATTTTTATTTGTTATACGAGGATCGATCAAAAAGTTAAACTATTTTTTTGGATTAAAAAGTAATAAGTTCGATATACGAGTATTTTTCTTTGTAAAGATTACCAAACCCACTGGATTTTTCTATTTGAAGCACATTTATTTTTATTTGTTATACGAGGATCGATCAAAAAGTTAAACTATTTTTTGTATTAAAAAGTAATAAGTTTGATATACGAGTATTTTTCTTTATCAAAAAGTTAAACTATTTTTTGT
>JAFFZR010009643.1:0-15819 GCA_018397195.1 Lethrus apterus | reverse complement strand
TTGTTATTCCAAAACTATTCAAGCTAAATCGATAAAATTTAATATGCATGCTGTTTACAAAGCCTTCTATTATTTCCACAGTTTTGTTATTTTTTTAACTGACAAGGTCGGGAGCTGCACAGCCAACTTGATTTTTTTTAAATAGGAAGGGGGGTCAAATCGCATACCGTTTGAAAGGTATTTTCAAGTAGAATTCAGCGATATCCTACTTGCCATAGTTATCTCTAAAGATAACTTCGCTATTGTAAATTAAAGATTGGGAGTAGGTATTAACTGGATAACTGAAGATCCATTAGCACTGAAAGCAATGGTTAGTTTATGTTGTTTAATGTAACATCAGACTGTTGAAACCGTGTTTTATGTTTATGAAGTTCATTTAGTACAAAAATCATTTATAAGCGATGCTCAAACTGTTCCCCATTCGCCTCTTAGCAGTAATAAATTCGATTAGAAAATCCTTCAACTGAATTCAAAATGAACTCGCAAGGAATATTTCCTGTTTCTTCTCGAATTCGTTGCACTAGTTCACTCAAGTTATTTGGTTTATCGAGGTAAATACGACTCTTCAGGTAACCTCACAAGAAAAAAATTTAGTGGGGTTAAGTCAGGTGATCGCGGAGGCCATTCAATACGTCCTCGACGTCCAATCGCATTAAACAAATCGGGTACTTCTGCATGACTGCGCCTTCTATCATCGTATCCTATCATCATCAAGATTTCTATACGTTCTTTTTCTGTAAGATGCTCCATAATTTAGCACTTCGGACACAGTTTTAAGCTTTTGACGTTCGTTAAACAACATTGTTTTCAGTGCTAACTGAATCTTCAGTTATCCAGTTAATACCTACTCCCAATCTTTAATTTACAATAGCGAAGTTATCTTTAGAGATAAATATGCAAAGCGGCATATCGCTGAACTCTACTTGAAAATACCTTTCAAACGGTATGCGATTTGACCCCCCTTCCCATTAAAAAAAAAATCAAGTTGGCTGTGCTGCTCCCGAACTTGTCAGTTAAAAAAATAACAAAACTGTGGAAATAATAGAAGACTTTGTAAACAGCATGCATATTAAATTTTATCGATTTAGCTTGAATAGTTTTGGAATAACAAGGCCGGTTCCATACATTTGGTACGCACTGTATGTTCTGATCTAATAATTACATACATACATTACATTTAATAAGACTGAAGTATAATTTGTTTAAGACACTTCAACTTCAACTATTTAATTTTGTCGTGAATTTCTTTTCACATAATAGGAAACAAAAAAACGACAAAACGATTAATCGTCAACGGTGCATAAAATTGAATATTAAACAAAATATATGTATACAAGAAATTTTTATCGGAAACCTTTAAAATATCAGCTGCACAACGAACCCCCATTTTTAATTTAATTACTACTAATAACAGGGTTGCATATCGATTACTCATTATATTTTCAATGTATATATTTTATAACGAAGCTAATTTGAGGGATAATGACTGTGAATGGTTAAATTATTTTGTTTACATTTTTATTTGCGGCAATTGTTACCCAAATTATTAAAATATACAAATAAAATTATCCAAAGTTTTCTTATATTAAATATTAAGCAATATCTAGCAATGTAACTAAAAACTAAAATTATTTAAGTGATTGATTGAAATATTTATAATTAAAATAATGCCATAATGTGAAATAAATGATTTTTAATTTCAAATGGGTTTTTCTAATCTTTAAAAAAATGTCTTCGAACTGCCTTACATTCGACTAATTATAAGGATTAAAAAATATATATACATTTTTAACGAAATATATTTATTCTATGGCTATATTACTATTTATTTATTAAACAATAAATAAAACCAATTACAATAAATAATTAAATGCCTTTAGATAACGTAAAAATAACATACCAAAAGTGGAACTTACAAAAGGTGCACAATAATTTACATTTCACTTTTTATTCAATTAATAACAATTTGTCACGTTAATTTTAATTTACATGAGTTATAAGAACAGTTGTGCATTTACTTACATATTTGGTTGGGAGTACATATACCTGGTGTGAGGTATATGCAAATGACGAGCTATAAACAAAGCCAGGGCGTGTAGTGACAACCAATTATAACACGTTCCTGCTTTAATAATCTATAACCAGTCGTTAGTTTTAGTTCTACCTGTTCTTTATCGTAATGCTTCACTTGCTGGTTCACCTGTTTTCTTTTTGCAGAATCCTTTTCTTATTAAGCTTAACGACACTGTAGGAGCACACCTTTCGAAATTATCATTTATTAATATTAATAATTTTACGAATTTCGGCTAGAATGGATAATCTGAAGTATTAGACTTAAATCATTTAACTTAAATATAAAAAGCATTTTAAATAATTTTGTTGTAAGGTAGAATAGAAAATATCAACGCAAAATGATTTTTGGTACGATATTTTAATGGAAAATGCACGAACGATAGTTTAGAACCAAAAGTGACTCCCAAATCATTAATTGAATCTGTACATAATAAAGTATTATCATCTAACATATATGTAAACAGAATTGGTTTCAATTTCCTAGTAAACGTCATTGATTTACATTTCGTTATATTAAGATCTAGTGAATTATCACGACACCATTCAATAACCCTATTTAATTGCTGTTGTAACAAAAAATACAGACAGTGATATTTTGGATAGAAGTTAAGATCTTTAAATCATCTGCAAAAACCAGCTTCTGGGCATCGACAACTGATGGCAAGTCGTTTATGAATATTGAAAACAGCAAAGGACCAAGGTTGGAGACTTGTGGCACGCCGGAAGTAGCAAAAATTTATTAGATGGGCACTCATTATATGACACGTACTGGGGTCTTTGATAAAGATAGGGTTTAAAGAAAGAAACTAGGAAACTGCTGAATCCGAAAGATTGATGTTTGTTTAACAGAACTGAATGGTGAATTCGGTCAAAGGCTTTAGATATATCAGTATATATTACTCGACTTTGCCTTCAGTGTCTAATGTAGACGATGGGTATTGACTGAAACTTATTACATTAGTTAAGGTCGATTGTTTTTCCATACTGATCAGCAGAAACAAAACGAGATATTGATGGATAGATGCTAGAATGCCAGCATATTTCACACACTTTTGTGAAGTTTGACAAAATGGCTATAGGTCTATAATTGGTTACGCAATATGGATCTCCTTTTTTGTAGGCCAGGACATACACGTGCGATCTTCCATGCACAGGGAAATTACGATGTCTTTAACTCCAAGTTAAATAAACGTATTGCAAAGTTCGTATATTAAAATTGTTTCATCCCTAGGGAGCAAAATTAAACTATTCAAAAGACAAGAAGGAGGTGGAAAATATTTTCTAATGTCATAGAAAAAAAAAATTAGAACCGGTTCTTAACATCGTAAGACAGGGGGACAAAATTAATTCACTAATTTAGTGAATATTTAATTAGAAGGGTTATGGTAGCAAATTTACAAAGAAACAGAGCACAATAAATATGTTATGGCTAAACACTACATTTAAAAAGTTGCAACAACATTGCGGGCTATGATCGATATTTTTAATGTTTAGATTTTCATTTATGAAACAAAAATATGATTTGCATGTTTATCAGATTATGTGCAAAGTGCAAACGCGTACTAAGGGACAAAAACATGGGAGGAATGTAGAATGGAAGTGATGGAACTGCAGGACTTTGAATTTTATGTTCTTACTTTGTTATTTATTAAAGATGATGTAGAAAGAACTCTCATTAATATGCAATTATAACAATAAAAGGACGCAAAATTGTAAATTAATTCAATAATTTTTATGCAACTTTTAATTCATATGTTATTGTTATTATTAAACTAAAAATTTAAATTCATTAATCTTGGACCCATACTTTCAAATTAATTGCTGCTGTACTGCAATTAGCAGATAGGATTATTCGACGCTCATAAATATCAAACAAAATTAAAAAATAATTGTTTAATGATTAAGTCACAATCTACTTAATTTTTTCAGTGTAACGAATCGGCTTAATTAGATTCACGGATTATATTAGTATTCTGGATAATGATGTACTTAAGACGTAACTCATGAATAATTTTATTTATAGTTCGAGTTGTATAGGTACAACAGCTAATTCACTATCATTTTTAAACTCCTTAAAATCATCATGTATGACAAGCAAATTCAATGAACTTCCGTACTAGTAGCACCATACACATCTGCCCTGTAATTTACTTTGTACATGAATCATCATTGTGCTACAATATGCACTATGTCATAATAAAATAATTTGTGGAATATTTATGCACATTTATTTGCATAAAAATGCACCTGTATGTATGCATATTATTGACAGATTGAACTTCCATGGGAGTTAAATTTGTGTAATAAAGGAGAATGGGAAAATTCAAAAGTGAGAAAATATAGTGAATACGACGAAAGAGGCAGAATAGACGAAGGAAAGTATATAAAATTAAATATAATACAAGTAAAAATACAAAATTTATATGGTAGACTGACTATGATTTTCAGAGATAAGTAGCGAAAATATTTGAATGAACGATGAGTGATATAAAATGTTTGCCGTACACCCCATAGGTCTAGCTCGGCAAGCATTAGTCGCTCACAATAGCCGTACTGACGACGGGTAATAACCCAGGAACCAACGTTGGTCTGCGGATGTGAGCGAATAATGCAAGTCGAGCTGGTGTGTGAAATAATGATGAGACACATAATCATTTCTATACTGTAACTTTTAACTTGCTATTATTGAGGCAATTTTGAAAGCTTACCTGTTTATATACATAAGTGATTTTCAAAACGAAATTCTATATTTATCAGTAGTACGATGACATGAAAATCAGAATTGATTTTGTGGTGAAATTACTCAAATAAAACTTGAGGTATATTCTTTTTTAACATTTCTAAATAACATTTCTAAATAAAAACGAATAATCCACCAATTAAATTAGGGGTGATCCGAAATTAGTATAACATTTCTTGCATGGTAACTTAAGAATACTTTTTATTTTTACGGACAGACGGATACAAATCGGTAGCTATCCATTTTCGTGATTTTTTTATGTACTTTTTGTCATTCTTTCTCTGTCGACATTAAAATTTGTTATGTCAATTTTGCACTGTAGCCTCATTTATAAATCTGATTACTTATATATATTTTCTATTTTTATCTATGGTATTCAAACATATTTATCATCGAAATTAAAGGAGATACAATTAATAATATAAATATAAACTAATTAATTAATTAATAAAATTACATTTATTTTAGCTTTAGATTCCTACACAAAAGAGACACCAATCATTTCATCAAATATCCATATTAATAAATAATAAAATAAATCCATACTATTCTACAGGTTGAGCTTATTGAATCATCTGAAATCGAAGAATGAAAAAATGAAACAATTATATTTTCTAGGAGCAAATTGTTTGTTTCTACTTTCTAACCAGTTTTATTTTTTTCAAGATGAATAATATTCCACATTTTGAATAAATGTAGGTCAGGTATATTAACAATAGCTCTATTTTGTGATATCACTGTTGCATGCAAATTGTTTCTATAACTTCCTATACTTTGCGACGTGGTGTGATAAATGTGAAAAATAAATTGAATAGAAAATTGTAAGAAATATATTTCACAAATCTTAAGGTCGTAATTTAAAACTTAAAGTGTTTGTTATTAAAGGTAAACACAAAGTATGTACTTCGACAATAGGATAGTAATTTCAAGTTCTTGGGCTCAAATCCTACTTGGGACATTGGAAATTTATATCACAGTTAAATTTTACAATGTGTCTAACTATTAGTTGGCCTGGCCTCATGACCGACTATTTCTGTTTGGATTTTCCACTTTCCCTTGCAACGAATGCTGGAATAACTAACATCTGTAATACGGTTGTTGCCACAACCAAAAATGTCTCCCAAACCCAACGACTGCAAAGTAGGAGAGGAAATCAAAGAAATAATAACACAGTATAACATTTAACTATTAATTAATTTCTTCTCTATAGCAGAGCTAAATATGTTTTATAGGAATTATATGTATATCATAACTGTAAAAAAATATTTAAACTTATTAGTATTATCATCATATCTATCAATGATACGCTAGGAATGATGTCAATTTAGAAATGTTTAGCTATCGCAGATAACAACACCCATATTATTAAATACGCAAATGAAGATTTTCACAAAAAGCTCAAGTCATAAATATAGTCAGACCTTTATGTTTGGTAATAAATCAGTTTAGGTACTAATCAAAGATGATTTATCACAAGATTGATCAAAGCTTTATAATTATTAAAAATTATTTATAAGTTTGCGAAGCCATACGAAAAACTAGGAAAAATTACAACAAAATTGTGACACAGCTATACACATAGCTATTAACAAAATTGTGCGGCAACTGCATTGACAGGGAAAACTATAAAATATGAAATTTCTGGCTCCATAGGACTGCCAATTCTACACAAACTATTGCTGCATCGAAAAATTATGAAAATTATAAAGCAGCTAATAGAGGAGCAGGTTAGCTCAAAGTTATATTGATGGAATCAAATATCTCCAGGAACACCACAGCTTAAGAAAGTAAAACTGTTTGCAGTCAACGTCTTAACGTATGGGCACACTGGGCAGTTGCTTATGTTAAATAATGGAAAAGAGGGTTATAACAGATACGATTATTGTTTGAAATATTTGTCAGTTAAGTTTCTTACATATTGCTGTGGAATGAACAACTAATATTTGTATAACAATTTAATAGTCACAAATCATCGTAGACGTCGCTCAGAGCAGGAGTACTGGCATAAAGTATTGACATGTATTGGCATCTCATTCTTTTCTTGAAGAAAATGAAACTACTGCTACTGGATCGATAAAAAGTTTTTTTTTTTAGATATTAGAAAGCTTTAGAGATGATATGACCTTTTTTTGGAGGAGCATCATCTCAAACTGTTTAGAAATGCTGGTAACGAAATTCGATCGTCTCCTTCACTGAATTTGTTCAGTTTTGTAGTCCCTTTTATCGGCTTCTACACCGACGGAATATCCTCATCTTTAGGAAAAGATTATCTTCTGGTCAAATGTCCGTTTGACGTAAGGTCATCATATTTTGATGTATTTTGATCATGTTTTGCATGAAGGATTAGAAGAAATGATCTAGAATACATTATATTCTTTTTCAGCTAACGACCTTTCTGACAATTTTTTGGAAAGAAAAATTTAAGAAAACAAATAAGTTCCTACAGTCTAAAGATGTGGAAGATGAGGAATTATAGAAAAAGGAGTACGTGTCCATGAATAAGGAGAAAAGATGTTTAAAAACAAAAGTGAAAGGGGGGAACATTTCTCTCTGTTCTAGACATTTTACTCTGATTTGACAAAACGGGCAGAATCTTATTCACGGATTAGAAATCTGTTTTTCTTCTTCTGACGAGCTAAACAATAAGTGTGAGCAGCTGGCTAATGTGTACGGATGAAAAATGCCTCTTTGATTAATAATTCGTACTGTACGGTTTACCGACTGATTATCATTTATACGTTGATATATTTGCGTTTTTCAAGGCAAATAATGATCAGAAGTTTCTCTTAATCCTCGTTTCACAAAATATTGTTTTACGTTTAAACAATGATGTTAAAAGTACCAATAAATCTAAATATTGAATTTTATTTAACGTTTATATTTTTATTCCCATAATGGATGAGTATGAGCCCCGGTGCATTGCTTTACTCAGGGCCTTCAATGCTATTACTTCCCTGTTTGCAGTTATGCCAGTACACCAGCAGTCTACGTAAAACTTTACGTGACGTCCAATTCTACTATTCTACGTAGAATTAATCGCAAAAATTTATACATTGTATAATACAGATATTATGTTTAATTTTTATACAATATATTATACAATCTACTTATAAAAAGTTTATGGTGCTCTGTTTTTTATTAGTTTCGACCATAAGTATACTTACTGAGGTTTGTGAATCCACAATCAACATACAAACTCATCAGAATCGTGCAAATTTCCATTATGTAAGGAAAGTGACTTTATCATTAAATGCCATGGTTGCATCTACATATTAGTATGAAAAGCAGTATGTTACATTAACACTAACAAATCCTCCTTAAAAAAATTAAATTACATAGTTTTCATTTTCATATTTCTTTTCTTTCCCAACCAGTTCCTTCAATTTATTTCAATTTCTCATCCGTTTTAATTTATATTTATTTTTAATATCTAAAGCATTTACTGTCTACTTATTAATATTATGCATATTTCAATAGTCAACAAAATATTCGATAAAATTTCAATAATAAACTGTAGATATAGAATATGCCCAACAGCTGTCATAAAGCTGTTATTGACGTAGCACAAATTGTCATGTGCTAATATATACAAGCGGTAATTATAATGCTTGAAAAACACATATTTAATCGCGTGATTATTTCAGGTTGTATTTAAAACTATCTCGTATCAATTTAACGTGTAGTAATTATAGCATACACAATTAGGCCGAGTTGCAACGTTATAGGATAATTTAGTGTATGGTAATTATAGCTCATGACTTACACACAAATTAAAAATCATAATCAATCTTGAAAGAATATTCACTCAAAGATAGGTACTGGTATTTTTCATAGAAGTTTAAATTAACAAGCGCAGATATCGACGTATGGACAAGGTTATAAATAATAAAAAATAATTATAGATGTCATCACTCATCTAAATGAGTACATGCATACGATTATTATACACCGATCTTAAATTACAATATATCTTTAATCATGTCAAACAGTATGTTAGGTACTTCCTTGAACGGCCGCCTTCAGTACGATTACACGATAGCTACATAATTTATAGCCCCACACCCTTCCGATTCTATTACGATAATTTTAACACCTGTACTTAAAGTGAAATCGTTTTAAGCGACTATAGACCTTAATTATACTTCTGCTTAAACGCGTAATTGGCACAAGTCATAAACATACTCGCCTTATTTTCATTAAATGTTTTACACGGTTAATTTTGTATGCATTGCTACGTTGTGTTTTCAAGTGTTAAATAAAGCAGCTGATAAACGATCCTATTTATCGGTTCCTCCATCGATCCGTAACGATCTACGGTAGCTTCTATATCTGGTATCATCACAAATTACCAATTTTACTGTCTACTATAATTAAACGTATAGGATCAACATATACGTTAAAGTATACTTAAAGTATTCCGTTAGTAAACCCTGTTGTAAATATCAATAATAATTATAATAGTTAACCGATTAAAGTTAAGCAAAACTGGACAGATGTATAAGGTGTAGCTTTATTATATAAAACAAGGTTTAGTTGAACATTAGGTTGGAGATCATTTTTTTACACTTTGAAATAACAAATGGACATTGTCACAGTCTGATATCAAGCGATATCAACCAACACTGATATAGAAGAATATATTTTCTATCATTCCTCTTCATCTTATTACCCATTTTGTCAGTTTATCCAGTGATCTGTTTATCCTCTCTCACCCCACAAAGAAACACAGCTTATGTGATTTCTCTGTCAGTTTCCTTACTACTATTTACTACAACGTGTATTCCCACTTTTACACATCCTTTAAGTTGTTACATCCATTCCGAACTCTCTTTTTCCGTTTCCAATTAACATATTAACATGAAACGATTTTGGTCATAATATAAACCAAATGTATTACATACAATTGTACATAGATCTAATCCATAAAATTATAATTTGTTGGCATGATTTTTTATGGATACGTTTTCGAGACATACATTTTTTAATTTTTTTTTTCTTAGGTAGTTTGACTATTTGAAGCATATCTCGAATTAGGAACGACCAATCTCGCCTTTCGGCACATCAATAAATGTTATTAATATTGTCTTTCATTCGCATCAGTAGTTTCAGTACAATGGGCCATAATAAGAAAACAAAAAATTTTTGGCCCAAATCAAAACCAAAATATGTCATTCACTTTTTTTTTATTTTTCCAACAGGCGTAAATATGTCTCTGAAGATTCATTTTCTGCATTCTCACGCGATTTTTTTTTCCCACGGAGAAACTCTGTGACGTTAGCGACGAGCATGGTGAGAGAATCCACCAAAAAATGAAGACCTTTAAGCGGCGCTACACAAGATTTTGAGATGAAGGAATGACGAGAGATTATATCTGGTTCCTCATAAAAGAAACGGATTCCTAAATATACAGAGGACAAAGTAGGAGCCAAAATTATTTCCAATGATCTCATATTATACTGAAAGAGTACAATAAAAATATGCAGAATTATACACTATAAATAAGGGAAAAAAATACAAAAATAGAGAAAAAATTGAATTTTTGTACACATATAATTGAGAATATAATTCATGTGTCACGTGGTACAATTTTGATTAATTTCGTTGGTTAAAATACAAAAACAAAGACGCAGAATAGGTTATCAAATCGATGATAATTCTATCACTGCATGTTGACTGTGACCTGTTTTTAATGAATAAAATTCTTTACTGTCAAAGTGACAGAAAGTTTCAATGAACGCGTCGCAATCCGAAAATAGTACTGCTAACCGGAAAATGTTTCAACTAATTGATCACCTTCGATGGGGAGATGCCAGCGAGGTAGAGATTCGAAACTTGAGTGAGAAGAAAACCCCAAAAAATAAAAAAATATGCCAAACTGACTGATCGATTAAAATTTTTGACTTTTTAAAATATTATTTTGTTAACATTCATTATATTCTCTCCCCAAATATAACACGTGTTATGATTAATCAACGATGATACCACTCGTTAAAACCTATAGAAAATTGAACTCGTGCTTCGCACTCGGTCAATTTTCATCGGTTTTAACTCGAGTTATAACCGGTGATAATCATAACACTAGTTATATTATCCCTGATAATAACTTCGACATTTCTGCATAGATTTTCATCCTAAATACCTTTTTCTCTTGGTAAAAGTGCAAACTCTACGTAAAAAATAAGAAACGGGGTATATTTCCACGATTTATACTTCTCCTAGGCGATAAAGTGAATTATCGATTTCAATTTTGACCAAAAAAAAGTAGAAGAATACGAAATCATTATGCAACATCCTTCCCCTTGCCCTCTTATTCTATATAATTTATTCTCTTATTTAGAGATTTTGCCGCTTGGAAAATGTGCTTAATATTTCGCTTTTTCACACTTCTCTTAATTTCTTGTTTTATTTTGTATCCATATTGAACCAGGTACACACGTCAACTTTTATTTTTTTACTTCATATAATCCTCCTTTTTATTTCGATTCAGAACGAAACCTTGGATGAAAGACGACTATTTTATTCACAAAATACGTCAATAATATAATACAATAAAAATAATGAGACACAAGGTTTTATTTAAAATTGTGCATGATTTGTTACCATATTGTATGAAAGACTCATAGATGTTCCGATATTGGTGTTTAATATCTGTATTTAATTACCCTAAAAACCATAAAAAATAAGAGGAAAATAAATTTTCTCCCTAGCTGCCAACATCAGCTAATCCAAATACAGTCTGGCAGTAAATATTATAAAATTAATCACAAACTCATGAAAAATGTTATAATTCTACAACGATTTTATGCATAATTTCCATTACAGAGAGTAATTTGTGTAAATTATTGTTCTAATTTTTATATATTTTTCTAAACTTATTTAAAGTGGGTAATTCGTTTCGATTTTCACATTATTATAATTACAACTAACGTAATGTTGAAAATACACCCTAAACTTTAATCATAAAGAGTAGAGTACAAGTTTTGTAGAATTAATTTTTCTGTACAATGTGAACAATTATTTTGAATAATAAAAATACGTATATGTGATAGGTATTAAAAATTATTAAACCTGTATATTCACCCAAAATTTTAGCGTCTGAATTTGCATACACATTTCAGAATCATAATACCAACATTCTAAATATTCAAAAAAAAAATGATTGAGTCAGTTTTTCCTGAATGTTTATTTTTAGGCAAATTTCTGTTCGAAATTGATTTAAAAAAATAATAGTAATAAAAATACCATAATAGCATGCATTATATCATGAAATTTGAAACTAATCTAGTATAATTTGTAGTATTCATTGTACGTTCTGTTTATAATATAAAAGACTTACCATGAACAGATGATGGATTGTTCATAGTAAATTGAGATGTTGTCCAATTGGATGTAATTGTCCGATATTAAAGAAAATGTTTTATATAAAAATCAAAGAAGAAGTGCAAAAAGTGTATATAAAATGTTATAATTATAAAAACACATTCCGGACGTTGACACTGCAAAATAATCATCGTGACACGTTATAAATATAAAATGTATCTTCTTATTATATTACCTTCCTGACAAATTTATCAAGCAATTTAGATATTAGTGGGAAACATTTCAAGAAAACCACAAGATATTTCAGTGAAAATCTAATACTACAATTTCGAAAACTGAAAATTTTATATATTTAGAGAGCTTTTCAAAATTTGATGACGTCTTTAGCTACTTCCATTCAACTTTCATGTACTACTTTAATATCTATTTCCCAGAAAAATTAAAAACTTATTAGGTATATAAAAAATAAAAAAGTATAATTGGGTTTCTGAGGATATTAAGACTTCTAGTCGAAACGTTCGGGACCTCTATTTCTTCCAACTGAAGTATCCTATTCTTAAAGAATTTTACTTGGCTAGTAAGAATAAACATTCTGTTCTGACTAAAAAAACTAAGGAATCATTTTATTCAAATCAAATTCTGACATCTAGTAACCAATGTCGTACTGCATCGTCTATCATGTCAAGCAATATAAATAAAAGTAACATTAAATCAGTAAATCAAAATATAATTTTATCTACAAATAGTGGCATTTAACCGAAGCATTTAACGAATTTTTTATTAATAAACCGCACAATATAATCTCCAATCTGTCTTGTAGTACGCCCCATATAGCATCCTCTTTCAAACTTACTAATCGTAACTATTCAAGTATGTGTCTACCCTTTCAATGAATATGAGTTTTACGGAATCATAAAGAAATTAAAAAATAAAGGCACTTCGGGCCCTGACAGTATACCATATCATTTTATACGTAAAATCGCTTAGTCACTTGTTGGTATACTAACCCAACAATGTCATTTTCATTTATGCTGCGACAAGAACATCCAGGATACCAGGTAGAAGGCAAATTCTCTTCTGGTAGAGTTGGTGACTCGAATCTTGATATACATCTTCGTAATCTTCTTTTGGAGATCCTCAACTGATTTTTAGTCATTAACTTAGATGAAAATATGATTTGGTCAACTCACTTGTAATACATTCTCACCCATGAGTACATAATATTTTTCTACCATGGCGAAGTGAATTCTGGAGTTCGTCGTGTCTTCTTATCCCAGAAGATAGTGATCTGCTGCATCGCCAATTTGAAAAGTTCTGAATTCTGCAACCTTTCTTCAAAAAATTTGGCATTCTTCCCTAACCCTGTATTTACACATTCTGGAGCTCTTATTGTATATGTTTAAGAATTAAACCATTTTTTAAAACTTCGCAATTACATAACTACAATACGAGGGGCAAAGACCTCTACATAACCCCATTTAATTAACTTAAAGTTACTCAAAAGTCTCCCAGGTCGATAGAGATTCGGCTCTTTAATCTGTTACCAGCGAATTTAAAGTTTGGCAAACATGAAAAACAGTTTAAAAGTAAAATTAAAAGTATTTTACTCCAACAATGGTTTTATTCAGTTGACGAATTTCTTAGTCTATAAACGTTCTAACTGATTTGGTGGCCTCCCTGTAACCTTGGACTCTAGTGCTGTACTGTTGTTTTCTGACTGTATTCTTTTATATGTATACATGCATTTTGTATTTTGACTATGCTGATGTTCCTGTTGAAATTTTAATGGCAATAAAGAATATTATCATTATTATTATTATAGCTGGTCCTAGCATCAACATATAAATTAATGAGTCAGTATATCATCAGCAAAATCTTAATAGCTAACTACTAAGAATCAATTCTGTTTTTCGCGTAATGGCCGAATCAGCATTTTACTTAATTCGTCAAAGTAATAAAATTATTAATATTAGTGTCAAATTCTTGGTTGATAGAATACTTATCTTTTTTTTTTTTCTTTTCTTGAGCGTACAACCAATTAAAACGCAAGTTGTGCAATAAAATATATTATTATTATATAAAATATAAATATATTTTATTGCACAACTTGCGTTTTAATTGGTTGCACGCTCAAGAAAAGAAAAAAAAAATAATAATAATGTCGTTTATTGTCAATAGATCTATAAGATGTTGACATTGTCAAAATACAAAATATTTACACATACAAACAAGACAAAACAGTATTAAAATTCACAAAAGAAGAATTTAATTAAATATCGTAAAGTACGCCACTAGTGCTTTCTTATAATTTATGAAGTCATGCACCATCGCAATCTCTGCAGGAAAATTATTATAAACCCTAAAACAGGCACAATAGTAGTCCAGTAAATAGGTTAATCAATCTACATAAAATAACGTAATTTGGGTGATAGTATGATTTGTTAGAGGGGTGTATTCTGAGCATAATGCCGGATTTGAGGGGTTCCTCGAGTGTCAGTGGCGCCGCTATCGCGAGTAACGCGTATTAAATAAATTGAATTTCTTTTTCTTTTTTATTCTAAACTTTTTTTTGCAACACCAATACTTGTCGAGTTATACCGTTAGAAATTCACAAACTTCCTTATTTTCGTCTGTTTTTTGCCCTTAGAGATCATTTAATTATCTACATCTTTTGTTTAAAACTTTTTTCTCTACTATCAATACTTTCGTAGTTATTGCTTAGTTTTAAAATGTTAGTGCTGTTTAGTCTAGTCAGTAGGTGAATCAATCTACATGCGATAATGTAATTTGGGTAATATTATGATTTGTTAGAGGGGTGTATTCTGAGCATAATGTCGAAAACACACTCAGCGCCTTGCTTGATTCACATACTGACTGGACTAAGCAGCACTAACATTTTTTGTAATAGCGCGTCCGTGAAAACGCGTAACGCTGATAGCGCGGAGTTCGATCGATAAACTAAGCAATAACTACGAAAGTATTGTTAGTAGAGAAAAAAGTTTTAAACAATAGATGTAGATAATTAAATGGTCTCTAATGGATCGATTCTGTGAATTGTAAGTTTGGATCGAAAGATTTTACGACTCGAAGGCTACGATCATCTCCTAACTGGCTCTCTTATGGATTTACGATAAATGCAATTGTGTGCAACGACTGATAAACGTCGACATCCTTCCTATGTTCATAGCTATCTTTACGAGTACATTTGAACTACTTCTGACGTTTCAATGATTTGAATGTGTGGTTATGTGTTCTTGAAATTTATTGAAATTATACAGTTAGCCGACGATATTTTGTTTGTTTATTAGATGTTACTAAATATTAAGAAAACGTGTTTAAATGTGTTATAGCTATTGAAACTACATCATTATTTTGTTTATTGGCTGTAAGGGTTTCAATATAACCATATTTATTAGACAACTGACGGGACAAGTTTATTGCTCTTCCCACAAGTATTATCTTGAATAATAAGTACATAATAATATACTGTTGTGTTCAAATTTATCATTTCTTGTGTTGTGTTGTGTATTTGGATAAGTAGTAAAGTGTCGTGTCGTGTCGTGTCGTGTCGTGTCGTGTCGTGTTGTCTCTGTGTACCTATGTGTTTATTTATATTGTTTCAATTCAGTGAATTATAATAAACGTTTAAGGACTTGTAGTAGTGTGAAGACATTTATATATATGTT
>JAFFZR010009640.1:0-16025 GCA_018397195.1 Lethrus apterus | reverse complement strand
TTACAAATCGACGTGTTTTTTCTCATAAGGATAGCACCAACCGTTCAAGAGTTACCATGGGGGGGGGGATACTTTAAAACCTCACTGTATATTAATACTATAATGTTTTTGGCCCGAATGCGGGTCTCAACAACTAAGGCTGGTAATAAAATTTCAAAATGTTTTTTTTTTAATAACGTGTTTTTGGATTAGTTTGTATTGGACTTATATCAGAACTAAAATATGAACAGAATTCAAAAAACATTTCCAAGCAAATTATGTTACAATCAATGACATTTAAATTTTTATTCTTTTTAACATTCATAAACCACGAAAACAAACGAATTTTAAAAGTTATAAACACATGCAAATTTCATAAATTTTCTTTGCATATATTTTGACGCGTTGTCGTAAAGGACGAATGCGAAATGCAACAAATTTAAAATCGAGTTTAGAAACGAAAAATTCTTATATACAACAGTCAATTTTGCCGTATCATGGATTAGTTGGATTAATTTGTTCATTTCATTCATATTTCTATTAAAATTCTAAAGCCGTTTTCCTTGACTTTTTTCTTATGCAACCTATTTAAATTTGCATACCGTTGAAAACAGAATTAAAAATCATAACGAAATAAAACATACAAAATATAGGTTGCTATTTAAAAAAAATGGCGATGACGTCATAATAAATAAATGAAGGTGTTTAATAAAGAATTTGTTTCGCCAAGTTGTAGCTAAGACTGTCCCATTTAATAATATATATGGTTTGTTGGTGATTGAATCACAATTGAAGCCGCTATAGTCTTGGGCCCGTTTTATAGAACGTACTGTATAGGGTGAGTCTGTAAGAGTCGATACAAACATGTTACTGAAGAAGCTTTAAATATGTTTTCTTATTGGCTGTCTTCTTTATACCTTTGTGATCAGTACCCGAAAGAAATATTCTTAAAATCCAGCCAGGATTACCAATCTTACCAACTAGATAAAAAAATGTTTTCTGTATATTAAATTCTTCTTCTCCATTATTGCCCTATCAGGGCGTTGGAGTTTCGTGCTTCATTACCCCACCCATCTCTTCCATTTTTTTCCGATCGCTGGCTACTTCTTTCCCGGTTTCCCTCTATTCCTCTTCTTTCCGGTATTTGCTTCCAGTACTTTTTTCGCGAGTCGCTAGTTGTCCATTCTTGTTACGTGTCCAAACCAGTTTAGCATTCTCTTGTTTCTCTTACTTCCTATTGCTTCTCGATTTAGTTGTTTTCTGATAGCTGTTTGTTAAATTAAAAATATAATGATGAAATTTTCGTGGAAACTACAATTCCTTTATTAATCTCTAAAGTTGAAATTCTACCCCAATACAAAGTTCTCGAATATCATAGTTGAACTTTTGCAATATTTAGAACTAACTTCGTTGTAATAAAGGCGTTGTAACTAAATAAGCTTAAAGCCCCAAAGTCGCAGACAGATTTATTTCAAATCGACTGTTAAGGTGGAGTAATAGTAGAGTTCGCAAAATATTTCCGCTAGTCGTATTTTCTAATTAAAATGTAACATTTTGGTGCCTTTTTATTGCCTTATTTGGACAAATTAAATTTTGTTAATATTTCCACGACGTTATCAAGTTATAATTTTTTTTTTCACTCTTAAATGTTTTAAAATTGTTTTAGCTTCCAGCTCACATGGAAGCCGTAATTTAAAAAATATAATTCATTTACCAGAAAAAAAATATTATGTTACGTCGTAATTGCGAACAACATAAATTTCTAATACAACAAAAAATTATTTGGTTTCCAGAAGATCTAGATATCAAAGAACATTTTTTTAAAGAAAAAAAACTAATTCTACCTTTTCGTTCTTAACAGTAACTTGGCCGTAAATTTTCGACTTTTTGTAACTTTGATCTAATTTTTTCATTTAATTTTAAATAATTAATTTTTTAAATATTTTTCTGGGAATGTATAAACGTAATGCAACATATTAGCATGAATATTTTCAATTTCGAGAGATATTTTTATAGGCGACAGACCCACCTTAATGAGGGTCAGACACCATTAAAAAAAGCAAAAGATAACATTGCTCGAACTACATAAAATTAAAAATAAAATCGACCTACGCCTGACTAAATCTGTGCATACTTAAACAAATGCGGTATTTGTTTTTATGCGCCGCCATGAGGCCGATCGGATAAAGAATTTTGTAAACATTTAACACCTGGAAATATTTTTACTTAGAATTGAAAATGGCTTGTTAGGTTCTAAAATAAAATTTAAAATTGTAAAATTTAAAATCGATCTGTGGTGGTATTTTCTGTTTGTTGGAAATTCAATAAGCAAAGGATTAAGTATGACAAGTATGATATGGTATTCAGTTAAAATTAACATTTCACACAAGTCTGTACATAGTTGTAATCAAAGAAAATTATATCAAATCTACCAAATATATACATACGCCCAATAGAAAAAATTGAAGCCAAAATAAAAAGTTAAAATTTTTTTACAGTTTAATTGTGCGTAGCCATTGTTGGAGGCATTCAGTTATAATGCAATAATTCATCTCATTTATGACGCTTTGATGCGAGAGCTTTTTCTGCCGCATCAAATTTTCATTTAAAACGTGATCGTTTCATTTATCCTCTTGTCACTTTTGAGGGCAAATGCATCCGTTTGTGACGAGCTGACGTTTAATTTCAACGATCTTCAAAGCACTATTCGTATGAATCAAACACTTTAGCCAAAATCCCGATTAGTAAGTGCTGCGAGGATTTTTTGAAATTAATAAGTCCGTGATTTAAGTAAGTTTTGAAATATAAAAAGCTTGAAATTGCGTGAAATTAAACGTGAAGGTTTTGTAAGTCACTCGCAAAATATCTCGATGTAGAAATAAACGTTCTGCACGTTCATCAAAAAGACGAAAACGTGTTAAATGTTTAATTTGTAAGTATCTACAAATTCAAATTGTAGAAAATTTCAACCAAGTGAGGAAAAAAGTGGAGCTTATCAAGATTAAATTGAAACTGTTCTTATTAGAAAATCAACGTTTTCTCGTTTTCTAATAATAAATAAAAATACATATATATATCTGTTTTACAGTTTTCAGTCATACTTTTTTATTTTTTTATCTTATTTTCTTCAATCCATTATCCTCGATATGTTGTCACAGACTCAAATATAGTCGATGGCAACCTTTATTTGAAATTAATATTTATTATTGGAAAGATATTTTTCTTGAATTTCTTGAGTGTCCAACTAAATAAAAGACTTCAAATTTAATAAATGTATTTTTATTTTATTTGAAGTCTTTTATTTCGTTATGCACTCAATACAAATTTATGTACGTGTACACACCGGAATAGAGATATAAAACATCGACGTCTTTCTTTACAATCGGGTGCATTGGAAAGATACGAAGAATTGTAACTAATTTTTATAATTACAATGAAACGATATGAAGAAAAATATACAATAGATGTGGAAAAGGTAATAAGTATGAAAAAAATATATAATTTTTGATGTGAAGTTTTGGAGGGGACTTTAAATGATGAAGTGCAAATTAAGTATTTGGAATATTGTAAATGTATTTTTATTATGAGGTAGAAAAGCCCCGCTACGTCTAAGCGGAGCTTCGGATATTTGAGGTTTTGAATGAATGATGGATGGAATATTAAATGCATATAACGCCTCCGAAAATATCTTCTTTTATATTCCATCGAATCGAATATTTCAAATTTACAATAAAATTAATCGGTCGGAACATTCGTGATGAAATAAACGTGGGTTGATCGTAAATCGTATCAAACAGTAAACATAACAATTATGTTCTCTTTAAGTTACAAACCAATGACGTTTTAAATATTTTACTAAATATTTTTTTTGTAAACATACACGTTCGAAACACAAATAAACCGAAAATTTATGAATCGGAATTTATTTGAAAACTTTTCAATTTTTAATTAGATTTTTGTTTACGTACGGTTCTTGTAAACGCGATAAATTCGCGCAAAAATATTTCTAAATAGGCGATCGGGACTCGGGTTTCCGAACAGATTTATCTTTGGAACGTGAACGATGGATGGATGGTTCAAATTAACTTGCACACGTCCCGCGTCCGTATGAATGCGCTTCATTGTTCGGACCCGCATAGATAACATTCTAATAATTTTGATTGTGAAGCCGGTACATTGTTTCAAGTTTGCAACGAACGTTAACCACTGAATAATCGATGTACAACCTTTACATTATTCCGATTATTTAAAATTTAAAAAAACGCTGTGAAATAATTCCTATAAAATGTCGGCCTATCCAACACAGTTGGAATGAATTTCTATATGGTCCGTTGCAATCATGGCACAACTCTAAATCTAACACTTTTCAGAAGAGCGAAAAACTCTAAGTTTTTACATTTATGTATTTATACATACAGTGTGTCTCACTTTAGACGAAAATTTTTTAATGAAATTTAAGATTTAGCTTATTTGAAAGATTCTGAACAACTTTTATTTACGAAGATTTTTTGATAAAAAAATCCCTAATACGACTTCTTCAATATTGCTGTTTATTTTAAATCGTAGTAGACTGGCATTTTACCGTGAAGGGAAAGTAATATAACCTAAAAGTACTATTTAGTGAGGGGTTAATCATACAAAAGACATTTTTCAAATCGATAATATACAGGGTGAGTCGGGAGAATCGCACCAAACTCGAGGAGTGTATTCTACACATACAAATAAATTGAAAAAATTCATATGTTGTTATTCGATATTTCTTTGTTTTCAAGTTAAAGCGTTGACGCAAAATTCCCCACACACTGTTCTAATCATTGCGTTTCTATAATAAATGTTCAAAAATACTGCCATTGAATTCTAAACATTTTCTGCTTCGTCTAATAAGGGCGCCAGTTGCTCTTCTAATGGAATTCATGGCTTTCTTTAATATCGGCTGCAAAATATCTAATATGTTGATATTAAAGAAAGGCATGAATCCATCAGAAGACTACAACTCGTGCCCTTATTAGATGACGCAGAAAATGTTTAGAAGTCAATGGCAGGATTTTTGAACATTTATTACAAGAACGCAATGATTAGAATAGCATGTGAGAGGAATTTTGTTATGACACTGTAAATATCGGATAACAACATTTGATTTTTTTAAAGTTACTTTTACGTGTAGAATACGCCCCTTGAGTTTGGTGCGATCATCCCGACTCCCTCTGTATACAAAAAAAATACTGGGGTGGTGCCGTCTAAAGTGAGACACACTGTATATTGATCGGAAACAGATGAAATATATTATATTTTTATTTAACTCTTTTATGGGATAAATGTTGTTGTTACGCACAAAAGTAAACACTCTTAGGTGAAAAACTGAAACTGAAAAACATGAAATTTTGAGGACCATCGTATTAGGTTAGGGTTTGCTTTTATAATATTGGATTGGATTGAGTTAGGTTGGATTTCGGACTTGATCGGATTTATTAGATTGCTTTAGGTTTGATTGAGTTGGGACGTAAGAGACATGTTTTACAAATAAACATTCGCCATGTACAAACAGAGACAGAGGAAATGTCGTACCAATAAAACAAATTCTAGGAAAATTTACGATATAAACACAAAATATTATAAATGATAATAATGAATGAAATATATTTGTGCGGGATATAATAAAAACAGATATGATCAATTAAACATTTAATAATATTTTTTTGAGAAATTCACATCAATATTATAGTAACATAGCCTTATATGCAATAAATGTGGGCGAAAATTCATTGTTAATCCCAAACTTTAAAAGCCGGCACGTGTTTCCCTAATTAGATAATACCCTTAGCGAAAGCATTTAGGGAAATTCCCAGCTTATATACCGATAGTTCTTTCATTTAACATATTATCGATATCTTTAATATTCTTTGGTATTTTATAATATTGTTAGTACTAAATGATAACATGAAAATATAAAATATAAGCTTGTAAATAACTCAATAATATTTGTTTGGAAAAAGAGTAAATGAATACACATATATGTATTCAGAGATTAATAAATAAGACTATGAGAAATGCGGACTCGTATAAGTCAAAAACAATTTCAATATAACGCTAACAAATGAATTATGCAGAAATATAAGTATACCAGATCGTCGTAAATTATATAATATGAAATCGAACAATCAGTTGTCTTAAAGAAAATCACTACTGATTTATACAATCAATTTGTTCCACCAAACAATTCATTAAGATATCAATAAACAAATTAAATAGAACTAAAATAATTGTATAACGAAATTAAAAAAATGAGGATTTCGTCCTACGTTAATTATTTACAAAAATCTGTACAATTTACATAAATTACATAAATCTGTAACAAAAACATACAACTGATTCATACGTAATTTCGTTTAAAATACAAAATAATTTACTTTGCAAGTATTGATAGATTATAAAACTCGACAGTTTCTCGTCACGGAAAACATATGACCTTGAAACGAAATAGAGTAAATTGGAATATAATTGCTAATTTGGATTGCAGAATAGAATCAAAATTTGGTTTTTCTTTTAACAATTGAATTGTTTATCGATTTCAATTATACTTTACGACAATCTGGAATTGTATATATTTAGGCATATTAAATTTATTATTCTGTAATGAATTGTTTGTTGCAGATTTATGTAGTAACGATTAACGTAGGACAAAATCGTAGTTTCTTTTTTTAAATTCATAATAAAATTATGTTTAACGCTTGCTATACTCGTTTTATTTAATTTATTTTTTGAGATGTTTGTTAATTGTTTGGTGCTACAAACAATGATATGACAGAATTCATGTATCCTGAATCATAATAATAAATTTTTGTACAATATTGATTATTTTAGGATACTTTTAAACTGAAAAATATTTTTTACATTTATAAATAGCTTAAAGATAATATAATAATATTATGTCGGGGAACATTTGAGTAGCACAAATTTTAGAATACATGAATTTTAAACAGATCCTTTTTAAATACGGTCAACCCTTCCGTTCATTTTAAACTCGACGTGCGTTTTATTGGTACGACATTTCTATTGACCATGTTTGTACATACATTGGGATAGTGCGATTATCTGTAGGTATAATGATCAAAATCTTAAGTTATAGCTATATTGTCTATACGGAGCGTTACACGAAAAACGGACAGAGCCAAAAACCGCATTGAATTGTTCAAAGCTCGCTATAACCTGGCAGTAAATAATATGTTTTATTTTGAAGTGCCCCTGAGCAACGATTGTCAACTTTTTTTTTAAATGGCAACATAACTTTTCTTTTGTTTTTTTCGAATTCGGCTTTTTTTTCTGAACACAAGCGATATAATAAAATCATATTTTGCTTGAACCCTAGCGGTAAAATCAATTAAAATGTGATTACGGTGGAATGCAATTAAGTAAGCCATGAAACAACGTCGTTACAGACGAACAATGGGGATATCTGAAAGATATTGTGTATTTAACACCACCTGAAAATGTAGTAAACTTGAGACGTCGAATCGTCCAGGCGTGCCGTGAAATTCCACGAATGTTTTTAAATAATGCAACTTCGAGCATACCTAAGAGATCCGAGCTATGTATTGAACAAAATGGCGATCAATTTATAGAATTATTATAGAATTAATAAATTGATTTATTATTATCAGTTCTTTTGAAAATTAAAAAGAATCTACTAATTCTCATTATTTGTTGCTTCCTACAATGTTCTTGGAAAGCAAAGGACACTTGACATTTGTTGTTGATCTGTAACGGGTAGGTACCTCGTTTCATGGCTTACTTAATTGCATTTCACTGTGATCACATTTTAATTGATTTTTACCGCTAAGGTTCAAGCAAAATATGATTTTATTATATCGCTTGTGTTCAGAAAAAAAAGTCGAATTCGAAAAGAAAAACAAAAAAGTTATGTTGCCATTAAAAAAAAAATTGATAATCGTTGCTCAGAGGCACTTCAAAATAAAACATATTATTTACTGCCAGGTTGGAGCGGGCTTTGAACAATTCAATGCGGTTTTTGGATTTTAAAAATCGGATGACTAATAACGATACTACAGCTCTGTACGTTTTTCGTGCACCGCACCGCTCTGTATGATATTTTACGTCATTTATAGTTGATAACTCTATATGTTGCTTAGATACTTTAGAAAATTTTCACGAACGTACTGAGCGGAACTGCACTGCAGCGCGGCGCGACGCGGTTCTATTTAGTAAACCGCACTTTAACTACAACGGAGCGACAGTAAACTGCAAATCTCAACATAAATTCGGCGAGTTATTACACACTGGCTATACCGCACTAGCGGCAATGGAACTGCGCGTCATATTTGGTCATATTTGGTCAATTTGTCAATTTTGCCGCGCCGTGCAGTTCCGCTGCCGCGTAGTGCGTTCTGTCTCATACGATTTCATATAAACAATATTTGGTTGGTTGGCGTTCGTACCTTTAGTATAAAGGTACGAACGCACTGAGCAGAACTGCACTGCAGCGAAGCGACGCGGCTCGACGCGACCAAATATTGTTTATATGAAATCGTATGAGACAGAACGCACTACGCGGCAGCGAAACTGCGCGGCACGGCAAAACTGTCTCATACGATTTCATATAAAGAATATTTGGACGCGTCGTTCCGCGCAGTGCAGCTCCGCTCAGTGCGTTCGTACCTTAAATACATATTATAATATAAACACTAAACTTTTGAGTTTTTTTCCGGTACTATGGTAAAAAAGCGTTTATTGTAGAAACATTAAATATATACAATGTTGATTGTATCGACAGACAAAAATTAGTAAGAGCCGTTATCTTTTAATTATATTTGAAATGAGACACCTTATATTACTATCGATCTAGCCATGCAAAACATTCCATTTCTTCGTAATTATCTTCTGGAATGTCGCTAGTATCATGTGGACAAGGAGATCCCATTCCGGCGAATGGATCTTCAATTTCGTATTCTGTTTCAGTTTCCTCTACTACCCATGAACCTTGAGCTTGCATATTAGAAGATGGTGTCTTTCTAGCTGGAGTCTTATACTGTTGTGGTGATGGCGTTCTTTGCCTCGGTGGAGTTTGTGCTTTATCGTAACTTATAACCTTATCTATTATTCTCTCTATTACTGGAGAACCTTGCGACGGACTTCCATACGTTGTAGTTTCCGTAGTAGTTATTATAGAAGGTGTTTCTTCGACAATACGATGTGGTGACATACGTTCGTCACTAAATTCCAGTCGTCTCTTTGGTAACATGCGAGGTCCGTATTCTTTTGGTTGAGCGTATAGATTTTGTCGCGGGGTGGTCATATGCGGTGCATACGTTTGTTGTTGATATTCAGGAACAGTTTCAAATCTTACAGGACTTGTAAATTCCGGTGTTCGCCAATGTTTTTCCGCAGATGGTGGTGTTCTACTTGGATAAATTGGTGGTGCGAGCGGTCTCCTCGCTATAGGTTCCCTTGATATTTCCGTTGGACGACTTTCATCAACGTAGCGTTCTGTGTATACGGTTTCTTTTATAAAGCTAGGCGATTTAATGGGACTTCGCCGTGGAGGAGAAATGCCCATCATTGGACATGGTGACATGGTTCCTGATGGTGTATAATACATATCAGTATCAGGAGGTGAAAAGGCGGCAGGTGGTGCAAATTCGTCCAATTCATCATCTTCGTATAAAGACTCATCATATAGTTCTTCTCTACTGACATCAACATGTTGAGCGTCCACTGGCGAACTCATCATCTTTATTGGAGAATATCGTTGTTTTTCTGGTGGTGGTTGTTGGTAACGTGGAGGGATTCTAAGCGGCGATTTCTTTGGTGGCGATAAGTACTGAAGTCGTTGATCCAATAAAGCTGCACTTTGTGATAGCGTTTCTTCCATAGGTGGGGGTCTATCCATCAAATCCATATCATAATTGGCAGCCATTGCAGCCATATCTCTAGGTGGGGGTGGCGACACTTCTAATAGCGTGTCTTCTCTTACATAGACAGGCGACCTATGTACTTCAGGTTCAGGTTCACCATAATCAAAAAGCGGCAACAGTTTTTTGGGCCTGCTACTTTTTCTAAGAGGTATACGTTTACCTCTATCCTGAATATAGTTGGTCATAAATTTTCTGTCTTTATCACCGCGATGTACAGTGTATTCATGTTCAGCCACCATTGCTTGCATTGTTTGCGGCGATGGACTTTCTGGAGAAGGTCTTTTTAATGGCAACGGGCAACTTCGAAATGGTGGTGGAGGGGACCTCTCCATAAAATCTGAAGGAGGGGACACTTCACCAACATACTCTCTTACTTCTTCAATATTTATAAATTGCGGACTAGTTGGCGTTGTAGGTGATCTATAATCCATTATATCCAATGGTACAGATTCGGTATCTACTGGTTCTCGTGTTCTGTCAAACATACTTGGTGGTATATCTGGTGACCATTCTGGAGATTGAAACACTCTATCTGGTCTAGGGCTAAGTTCTCGCATTGGTACATCAGTTGTTGGAACATCTGCATAAATTGTTTCCATGCGTCCCGTAAAATCTTCAGGTGGAGGCGCAGCGTCAAAGTCAATTCTTTTCTTTTTCATAGTTCTTTTAACTACTTTTCGTTTCTGTGGTGTTTTGTCAGCTATCACATCATCGTCGCTTATACATGGTCCCGTCGTAACTGGTGAACCTTCCGAAATATAACGTCCTGGAAGATCATAACCAGGAGATCGTTCTTTTCGACCTGAAAGTGGTGGCATATTGGCATATATGGGAGGTGCTAGTCGTCCTCCAGGTATAACCGTTTTTTTGTGTCTGGTAGGTTTATATTGCCCTGGCCAGTATTTATACTCGTCTGACGGTTCATTGATGTCTTCTTGCACAACTCCTAAACTTGATGGTTTTTGTCGACGATCTAGATATTTTGGTTCTTTATCCCCGTACCCATAAAGATACGTCGGACCTCTCGTTGGACGTTCTATTTGCATATATTTAATTTCAGCAAGCATATCTTCAATTGCAGGCGTCTGACTCATAGGACTATATGGTGATCCAGGTGGCGCTAGTTCCGGTGGCGCAAATCGATCATCCCGTCTTCCATGCGTGAATGCGTCTCTGAATGGACTTGGTGTGTGTGGACTAGTCTGCGAAGGTGATTTTTTAATCACCGTCGTTTTCGACGTTTTTATAGTCACTGGGCTAGCACCAATTTCTGGCGGTGTATCGAATAATGAAGCATACTGCTGTTGTGCAATGAGAAATGGGTCTATACCAGCTTGTTGAGGAGTTGGTTGTTGTAGTTGCGGGCTAGGCACGGCACGGCTAGGTTGGGGTAAAACTGGGCTTGGCGAACCCTGAAAGGGTGGTGGTTGATATTGTGGAAATTCAAATGGCGATTCTTCAAATCCAGCTGCAGTTGTAGAAAGTCCTTCAAATTCGTCAGATGAATATTCGTCTTCTAGAGAGTAGTCAAAATCAGGGGGTCCTTCTCGTTCTAACGGGTCTCGAAATGGTGTTTGAAACATGTGTGGACTGGGAGTTTGTTCTTTTGGTTTCAAATGTGGCGGAGTTTCCCATCCTGGTACAACACTGGGGTGTGCGAGGGGTGAAGGTAAATTTCCAGGAGGTGGATAATCAAGCTCAGAAATTTTCGGACTATACCGAGCTGGTCTTGAAACACCCATCAAGTCTTCTGGCAATGGAGAAGAAGGCGGTGTGCTCAAGGCTTTACGATAACTTCTTTCCATTTCTCTAACTTTAGGTCCATACCCTGTAAAATCTTCCGGGGAACTTAAAGGTGACAACGGTCGCTTTGGAGGAGGTGGTGTTAAGTCTGGAGGTACGTCGTCAAAATTTATCCGCTTTGAACGCATCTCACGTGTTATTCTCCTTCGTGGTTTTCGACGTATTGGTGGTGGTTGTCCGCTTGCCACTCTATATGGCGAGTCCGGAGGGCAGACTATAGGTCTTCTAGCAGTCATAGGAGACGATGGGTAATCAATCTCTTCATCTATGGTAGTTATTTTCTGCGAAGGACCTGCAGAATGCCTTTCTAATTCTCTTGCATTATCTATAAGGATAGGTCGTCGTTCTTTTGACGGCTTAGTTTCTCTAAGGCGGTTGTAAAATTCCACTGCGTGGTCGTCATAATGTTCTGGAATTTCATGAACTGTCTCTTGTATTTGAGGTCTTGAGTGACGAGGAACTTCCATTGATTGAGTTAATCCTTTAAGCACCGTCATTTTCTTTCTGTGGGCAAATGCAGGTTTTTGGCCTTTTGCGGTCCTGTACACATTTGCTGACCAAAGTAAACTACCCATTGGATCTTCCACAAATCTATCCAATTCGTCCTCTGAGCCCTCGTAATCATCGAATTCGAAAATTTCTTCTTCGGGACTCGGAGGCGAAACTCCTCTTGATGGAATTCTTTCTGGCGGAAGGTGCGGTGGCGAAAAGCGTGGTGGCGAAAAAGTTTCTATGGGCGGCGAAACAAAATGTTCACGAGGTTGCTGAAAATCAAACTGTGGGATTTCATATGGTTCTTCTATAGGCCGTACCGCAATTGGTGATGTTGACGGCTCTGTAGGAAAATCAAACGTTTGTGGCATGTTTATATCATCCCTTCTGCCTGCAATGGGTTCTAAATCCATATATTCAGTCGCATTAGGATCAATTATATCTTCCCCGATATCTGCAACTAATCGTACGATATTTTGCAGCATCTTCCTCTGAGCGGGGTCATCAAGTTCATCAATAAAAGCTTGTTCAGGTCGAGTAACAGGACCATGCACTTTTAAGTGGGATTTTATTTCAGGTGATTTTTTGAATTTAGAGGTGTCAGGGAGTGTAAAATGTTCAAACTCTGCTGCAGAAGGTACTTCCAACTCCGGTCGATATTCAGGTGAAGGCTGAGCTGGCCTATCCGAATCAAATTGGTCATCTACAACGTATTGAGGATATTGCGGTGGAGAACTATCAACGCCAAACTCATAAACTTCAGTTTCAAAGACGTTTTCATACGTCGGTGACTTAAATTTTTTTGGAGAAGGTGGTGTAGGAGGTGAGTCGGGAAAAAATTGGTTAAAACCTGTAGGTGGTACTTCATACTCCATAACCTCTTCAAAACGTTCAGGGATGAACGAAGTTTTTTTCGTCGTTTTTGGAGTATATTTTTGTGGTGGCGACACTTCAGGTGACCATGAGGGCGGAGATGGTAGGCGTGGAGGCGAAGTTCTTGATGGTGATTTTTGTTGTGGAGACTTTTTAGCAGCTGGACAAGGTGATCCTGGGGGCGGTTTCCGAGATATAGCAGTTTCGTCAACCATTGATTCATAAAGCATTGCGTATTGTTCGTTCGCAATTTTTGTTATATCTTCCAATGTGAGCTCAGACGTTGTAGGTGATTTTAAAGGAGACTTTTCTATTGCTTTTGATGGTGATTTGATTGGTGACTTGGAAGGGGATTTGTACGGCGATTTAGGCGATTCTCTTACAGGTCTGTCAAAATCTTGCACGGACATTACTGGTGGCAAATCATGTGGACTTTGTTGAGATTGCACCTTTTTCAAGAATTCAGGTGTTTTGATTTTTTGTGGCATTTCCGTGGGTGATTCGGTTAACATTTCGTACTGTTTTCCTGCCATTGTCATCGGAGAATATAGTGGCTCAGGACTTTTTAAAATCGATTGTTCTTCATCATATAAATTATATGGAGGAGTTCTAATAGGCGACGGTGATTTGCCTGGTGTAGTCGTTCCAACGCCGCCAAATGCTGGGATATCTTCAGAAGCTAAATAAATGTCTTCCATAACTTCTCGGAAACGTTTCTGAATCTCGTGCTTTCTTGGAGTGGATACATATAAATCGTCATCATCTACAAGTTCAAGATCATCCTCGAGTACACCATATCCTTGTATATCAATCGTAGGAAATAATTGTTTAGGTGTTCGCGGGGGTTGTCGCATTACACTTTCGCTTGGAGAATATACTGCAAAAAAATATGATTTTTTCGCCCAGTTGATATGTAAATACAATAAAATTCTTGTTCTACATTATTCCAATCCTTACTTCAAGTAATATTTAAAATTTCGGAAAAGTGCGAAGCAAGAAAATGTTGGAATAATATAAAAATGTCACTTACGTGCTTCATCTCTCATATGTTGTGGACCATGTTTCCAGGGCGTGCGTTCATGTAATCCAAATTCTTCAGGCTTATAAGTAATTTGTCTGCCTGGACCTTCTCGGATTTTTTTCCTTTTACTAAAAATTGGAGGTGTCCTTACATCTTTCCTCCTACCTGGGTACCCTGTGTGTTAAATTTATAGTTTATATGTAATATAATATTAATTGTATTATTTACGCTATTCTCTATCTATATTATTTTTATTTTGTGAATTTTTGTCACAACTGACACAAGAGGTACTGATCGAAATATAACAACCTGATAAATTATTACAGGAAGAAAATAATCGTACAGATATTTCATGAAGAACTGAGACAGCAATGTTGTTATTCATTTATACATTTTATAATGATAAAATGAGCTTAATAACTATGACAGAATATTATTTAATATTAAGTATTGACAATATTAGAAGTTATCAATTATGATAACTTAACATTGACTGTAATTATATTACATTTGAAATTAATTTTGCTTACTTTCATCTTGTTCAGAATACATTTCTGCAAGAGTTTCTGTTGGTTCCGCAGCGGTCAATTCTTGCATCGCTTCTTGTATAATATCCTGTGCATGTGGTGAACCTGATGAAATGTCCCTTTCAATGATTTCTGCTATGGCAGAACCAGGACTTAGCTCTCTCTGTGGTGATGACTTGTAAGGACTAGTACCCAATATCGTCGGCGATTTTTTTTTAGGACTTGCTCCTCGTTGTGGTGGTGACGGGCATGGTGGACATGGTTTTCTTTTCGGCATCGATATACCAGTTTTCTGTCCAGGACGTGGCAGAAATGATGGCCGTGCCGCTTGTTTTGGTGGTGATCTTTTTGGCGGCGAAGGTGATGGCGGAGGGGGAGGAAAGTCGCTTAATTCTCCAGAGTCGAAAAATTCGTCAATGGATTCTATGGATTCTTCCATCACTATAGATCCTTCATCAGAAACGTCGAATAATGCATCATATTGCTTTTGTGCCATTGCAAATGGATCGACTGTTTGTCTTGGTGTGGTTTTAGATGGTAGACTGGCGGCTGACATATCCCATTTAGGAGACTGATGTGGTACGCTGGCCGCCGGCATGTCCCATTTAGGAGATTGATACGACACACTTGCGGCTGACATATCCCATTGCGGCGATTTGTGTGCCAAACTTGGCGCACTCATATCCCCTTTTGGGCTTTGATACAGTAGACTGTAAGGCGACATTGGTGGATCACCAACGCTTATGAGATTAGAGCCCCACGAGGGCGGCAGCCTTTCTTCGATACGGGTTGGTGAACCTAAAGGTGACGATGGTTGGAGGAGAGTCCCAATTTTCTTCGTTGGTGTACTAATTTTATCTCTGCATTGAAAAGACATTGTTAAAAAGAGATTGAATAGACATTTACTTTTCTTACCCAACGTCCTCTCGGAAACTAGTTTTCGTAGCAGAGGTGAATTGATCTACAAATAATTCGGTATCATTAACATTATTTTCAATTAATCGTTTTAACAATATTTAATAAATATTATGGGTATAAACATTATCGTAATAGTTTACTTTCAATGATCTTGGTATTAAATATACACAGTGGGCAAAAAAAAAACGGAACAAAATTTGTACGCTCATATTTTCGTAAGTTATTAATATTTTTTAATAATTAATATACCAGTGAAAAGCCCAATTTTTATAGATAAGATTAAGCACTTGCTTAAAAGTTCTCGTCATGACATGAAGGCATGTAAAAATTCTGGTTTTTAAGAAATTTATTGTTTTGAAAAGTATGAACATAAACAAAACTATCTCAACTATAAGTTTACAGATATGGTTCAATATGCTTCCCAATCTTATTAACTACCATTTGCCAGATTATTGTTTTATGCAAGACGGTGCACCATCACAC
>JAFFZR010009639.1:0-16142 GCA_018397195.1 Lethrus apterus | reverse complement strand
GTTAAAAGTAAAAATTAGGTCTTCAGTATTGTTCGCTTAAATTGTTCGCATGCTTAAGAAGCATCTGTATTCTTATTTGCTCCTGTCTATTGCTTATTATTTAGTAAAATTTATTTATTACTACTTTATACAGTCCCTTGCAACAGCAACTATCATACTGAAAACCTAGTTTTTACGTTTAACACTATTAGTTATGCAAGAATCGACAAAATTGTTTGATTATCAACCAAATTCAGAGAAGTTACTTCTGTTGAGCAGCTAAAACCCAAAAGAAGGAATATGTAATTTAATTTAAAAAAAAAATTGACAAAATTGTGGTTTTTAATTTTTTTTAATATGTTTAAAAAAATTTGCACTTTTTGCAGATTAGTAGCATATTTTTTCAATTACCCGCCATACTAGTGGTCACTTGACATGAGTCAAAACGAATTTTTGGGTTTGTGGACATGCATAACCTATCCTCCAAAACGAATTTTACCATATTTCAATAATAAAAAAATTCCCATATGTTGCAACATTTCTGCCGGTCACTGTATGTCAATGTAAGCCTCGAAATATTTCGTTTATAAATTTAACAAAATTTGAAATCGCTTTAAAATGTTTAATAATTGTTTAATTGAAGTGCATTTTCTTATTATCTTTAAGTTGGCTTAAATCTAATCTAACGCAAACCGCTTGCGCCATCTATTGATATGGATGAAAAACATAATTATTTGGAAAAGAAGTAGTATTTGCGATAACGTAAATGCTGTAAGTACAGAAGGATTTTTGAGGAAATAAAAACTCACAAGAAAGTAATCAAATATGCGCGTAAGTAACATACATGATATACTATGCTATTTTAATATATCTGCATTTTATATAAGTGATAGCGGAAAAAAAATAATAAAACTGGAGGAAGTGTAAGTCCGTTCACAAGTATAGATGACATAATTGCAGTTTTATGAACAAGACTATCTAATTTTGCTTTTTGTCCGAGAAAAAGCAGTTAGCTAGTAATCTTTCAACAACAGTATTTTAAGAAAACTAAATGCATCAATGTTACATAGAGAAACATAGAGATACATATTTATGTATATTTTATTTCAAAAGGTACACTCAAGAAGTATGGTCAATTCTAAATTAAAAAGAAATTATGCTCGATTAAATATTGATATATCTTTATTTGAAAACGAGATTTCTACTTACTATAGCAAAAAAAAAAGATAAATAACCTCGTTTTAATGGAACTTTTTTAATATATTTTCTAAATATAAGTTTCATTTAATACTCTTATCCATAGCGAGCTTACTATTAAATAATGTTCTCAGTCGCATTATAATAACGATAATCATAATTGAAAATTTTAGTATATCATTTTATGTTATCTAAAAATACGATAACAATGCACACATATTAATATCTCTAAACGGAACGTATTTAATGCAATAATGTCAATAATAATAATAATAATAATAACGTTATATGTAAGTATTAGAATAATTTATGAATTAATTTTGATGAATTTATAACATAGATATCATGTAATAAATAGTCGCTATGTATTTTATCAACAATATATATTTGACAATCAATTTTTTTTTTCAAATAAACGATATGTTGAAAGATTGAACTACAAAAAATTGATAAAAATGAAAATATTTTAGAATGCTCGAATATCTAATAAGATGTGCTTTATAAAAAAACACCAATATGATTTATTTTAATAATTTGGATTATTTTATTGATTTTCTCGTAAAATATCTGGGAACCATCATTATTGTTCGATGAGACCAAGGATTTGAATTCTTGGATCAATAACCACGAGATATTTTAAAGTCAAATGTTTCATACACTTTCTTCCGCTAGCTTTACAAATTTGACGTTGTTATTTACTGCTCGTGCATTCAACGAGGATTCTGCTATTCCTTATGTTTTTATTTTGCGAAACTGGACCGTGGTAATGCATAGGTTTCATGGTACTGAAGTTTGAGAACAACGTTTTTATCTTTCTTCGACAACTTGCGTTGCCTTATTACGAATTAATCCTGCGCAAGATTAAGCATTTGATGTATGTATTTTGTTCGAAATGATATTTAATTTCAGTAATTTTCTACTCACTTAGTTGCTAATTTGTTACTTGTCAATTACAAGACTAATTCAATGTAATTTTCTACTCACTTAGTTGCTAATTTGTTACTTGTCAATTACAAGACTAATTTCAATGTATTCTCCACATGAATTTTTTGCAAAGCCCATCAGATAATATTGTAATAGTTACATATTGTATTATAGTTACAAACTTAATAACGATGTAAAATCAAAACTGTAGTAGTTTTTGTAATAATAATGTTGCTTAAAGTATTAGTGTGACGAAATTGTAATCGCCTTTCCTGGACATAACTCTATTAATTTTTTGAAGATGAAATTTTTGCGCAAAATAATCTACTTTACACAGTTTTATATCGCAAAGTAGTTATAATTGGATTTACTAATGAAGCCGATATAATTTAAATCTTTATTTTAATAAAATTTGTATTATTTGTATGGACAATTCTGAAGAAATAAAGCAAATTAATTTATTTCCCGTGCAGTACCACTTGCTTTTTTTCTTGTAGCAAAAAATTTATTATTATAAATAGGTCGTGGTGTTACACACGTATAACGCAGCGCAGTACGTTTACTAATAATGAGCCTAACAGTTGTATTTACTTCCAAAGCAAAATAGTTTCAGGTAAAGGCAATGACATCAAAGTGAAACAAAAAAATATGTCTATGAATACTAAAAACTGATCAATATATTGAAAAGTTTAGCTTTAGTGGACGGTCAGTTGAAAAAATGATTTATTGACAAGAGACTAGATAACAATAGAAAATATTTAAATATTGATAAATGCTTTATTTATTTATATATATATATAATCTTGTCCTCTTATACTGTTAAGTATTTATTTATAATAATGTTTAAATACGTATATTACGTATATTTGTTAAAAGCCTAAAAATGCGATAAAACGCAAAGTTAATAACTGTTGTTTCACAGCCTATGCGTTTACAACGTCGCAATTTATTTATTAGTAATGTTTTATTTTTTTTTATACTTATCTTAAGCGTAAAAATAATACATTTTATCACATGACTGGTACAAAACATACACATTTACAGTGCAGATGAAACGGAACAAGAAAACAATGAAACAATTTAAAATTTTCATTCATTATAGTAAATACGTCACGTCACAATCGTATGACTTATCATTTTGGATAACATTTAACCTATTTGTTAAGAGATAGTATTTCTTAAAACGACACAATGTCTAATCGGTTTTATCGTCTGGTAAATATAAATTCAAAACTGAAATAAAGTCTTCTTTAAATACTTCATAGAAGACTTATTTATAAATGAGCATTAGTGAAGTATACACAAAATATTAAATATTTGTTTTCATGATCTATACCAGTGATGGCGAACCTTTTTGAGAAGTGGGTCAAATTTTGTTCATTATTTTTTTAATATTAGCCCGTGGGTCACTAAGTCAGTGCCCCCCCCCCCAGGTTGTAAAAAGGGTCCCAATAATTTGTAAACACCGAAAATTTGTTAACAGAAAAACTTAAAAGATGACCATTTTTTTGGATCTCGCTTTTAAAATCTTCTAAAAAGGTTTTCGTTTACGTTTTTTAATATTTTTTATGACATAAAAAATAAGTTTATTAAAATCAACGCGTGGGTCATTTAAAAAGCCTTCGTGGGTCAGTGTCTGACCCGCGGGTCATAGGTTCGCCACCACTGATCTATACTCTATACTACGTTCGTAAATTCGGAGGAGTAAATTAAAATTCTGATTTAAAAAATTCGCTCAATAATTGGCTACTTGCCAAACACGTTTACGCAGTGTAAATTGCCGTATTCGCAACCAGATTTCCGGTATTTTGTGTTTACATATATGACAACAGGTGTCGCTTTTAAAGTATTTAAAAAGTCATTTCTTATTTATTAACAATATAAAAAACAGTACTTTACAGAAATGAAGTGCAGCAAACTTCAATTTGAATGGATTCAAATCCGGGGACAAGTAGTTTCACCGCCAAGGAAACGCCCCCGTTTGGGGAATTTATCAATAAACTTAGTTTAAACAAAATTTTAGTTTCTTCAAATTATTTTATTGGTAAATAGTAGTAAATAGTTACTAATAAACAGAAAAAAAAATATGGATAGAAATTAAAAATTTTTCTCCTTTAAAAGTGATTGTAGATATTCAAAAGTGTGTGTTTTACTAACTTTTTATAATGAAAGATAGGAGAAGTACACAAAATCTAACAGCACGAAATGCACGAAACATCTAACAATAACCGAACAAAAGTAGAATTGGACGTCAAAATAATACGATCAGAGTTGGCCAACTAACGGTAAGTTTGAAAATTGTTCCAGTAATTCTGGCTTAGTATAAAAAATAATTATCAACAGTAAAATCACTAAGATCATGAGTGCTCTATTCGGCAAGATTTTTATTTTGAATGAGCAGTGGTTCTTTTCCCAAGAATTTGGACGAGTTTAATTGCCTTTAGCAGTCATTGCGTATAACAAAATAAAAATCTTGCCAGACAAGAGTTGAGCGTGAATGATCTTTGGTTGGAGAATTAACCGAATGAATTATAATAGTCTAGCGTCTATAGTTATTAAATCGTTCCCAAAGCGAGACTTTTTGCATCTGTCAAAATGGCATTTAATTTATTTTTAAAATTTTGATTTAAAATTTTGATGGTCATTAAAATCACAAAACAATGACGTTGTGCCAAGAAAAGACCACTTTTCATACGTAAGATAATGAGTACCTACTGAATTTTTGTCGGAAAGCTTTTCATTTATGAGCAGTGGTTGCTTGGCAATTAAACGAGACCAATTTGACCAATTTCCAAAGAAATTGGTCGAGTTTAATTGCCTTTAGCAATCATTGCAAATAAATTAAAATCTTGCCAGACAAAAATTGAGTACGAATGATCTTTGGTTGGAGAATTAACGCAATCAATTACAACATTGCCGTTTGTCAAAATGACATTTAATGTAATTTTAAAGTTGTCATGGTTACTAAGTCAATAACTATGACGTAGCGGCAAGAAAAGCACCATGTAATCTTTTCAGTAAAAGATTGTTCTGATTGATGCATATGATCCTGGTTTTAAAATATCATTCGTCCACAATAAATGAGGTTAATTATCATTAAGATAATTTTCGTTACAAACTTCCTGCTTTTAAACTCGTATTTTTGGAAATGGCTTGCGTAAATATTTATGTTTCGAATAAAGGAAAATAGAGCTATTCTTATCCTACGCGAATTCTTACAAAAATATATAATAGATTTTGTCTAGTTTGGGAAATCAAGCCATAATTTACAAAAGTTCGAGTATTTAATACCTCACGTCATTTTTTCTAAAATTTAAGATATTTAAATAAAATTAACAGAAAAATGTATGCACATAAATTTATAATATTGTATACAACGAAGTTATCAATACTTTTAAGAAGAAAGGTTCCACGATTCAATTGTTTAAGACACTACTAATCAATAAAATGTAATTTATACACACTTGATTGTTTACAATGTAAAAAAATAACACTTTCTGATTGGAAATTTTTTCTTATGTATATGATAAATGAGTCATTTATAATATTCTAAAACTATACTATGTTTGTAAATTCGGAGGAGTAAGTACATACAGGAAGCCAGAATTACACTGGAACAATTTTCGAACTTACCGTTAGTTGATCAACACTGATCTTATTATTTAGACGTCCAATTCTACTTTTGTTCTATTATTTTTAGATGCGATTTCGTGCAATTGTCTGTTAGATTTTGTGTATTTCTCCTATCTTTCATTATAAAAAGTTAATAAAACACACACTTTCTGCAATCACTTTTAAAGGGAAAAATGTAATAAATTTTTAATTTCTAAACTTATTTTTTTGTTTATTAATAACTATTTACTACTATCAAATAATTTGGGGAAACTAAAATCTTGTTTAATCTAAGTTGTTTAATCTAAGCCTTAGCGGTGAAACTACGGTACTTGTCCGGTACTTGTTAATAAACAATAAATGACTTTTTAAATAGTTTAAAATCGACACCTGTCAGCTGTCACACATGTAAACATTAAATACCGGAAATCTGGTTGCGAATACGGCAATATACACTGTGTAAACGTGTTCGCAAGTAGCCAATCAGTGAGCGAATTTTTTAAGTGAGAATTTCACTTTACTCCTCGGAATTTACGAACGTAGTATAATACTACACCACAAATGCAGTCATTATATATTTTCTATATTTTTTTACGTTCTATATTTGGTAAATACATCGAGCTTACAATGAAAGAGGAAGAGGTAGCGGACTATATTTTCTTACTGAGCAAGATGACCCACATTGAGAACATTGGAATAAAGTGCAAGATGCAGGAATTTCTTTCGAAGGAGAATGGTATTCGACAGAAACGTACAATATATTTTTTTCGTTTAGGTTTGCCTGCACCAACGCGATTCCTGGTACAAGGATAATTTACATTTGCTGCCTCATTAATAACTGTCGCAGAAACCGTCATCTATAATAAAAGTTTTAATTTTTGAGGAAATGTATCAAAGCTGTAAGATACGGAAATTTCTTTTCACATGAAAGGGACAAAAATCTATTCTATAACCTTAAAATTTGAGTTCGTTCGAAACGAATACTCACTATCGATAAAAAGAATCCTGAGAAGAAGTGTCTTGGCAATTTTTTTATGTTTTTTATGTTTATGTTCTATTATTTCTTACTTAGAAATGATCAAATTCTCCAAAGTAAGTATTTATTTGAAAATAAATTTCTCAAAATGTAAAGCCGCATCCACACCTAACGAACGAACGCGAACGAGCGCGAATGAGCACAAGTGAACGAACATTGTGCGTGAAGTGTAGACGGCACAGGCGTACGAACGAACATGAACGAACAACTTCGAATGCTTTCCGCGGATTGTCGGTACTTCAAAGAAAAAGTGCTCGTTCGTGTTCGAACGTGTTTGAACGATTTTGGCTAGTGTGGACGGTACAATTCATTCGATTTAACGGAACACTCACGAAGATTTGAAATCTGGCCGTTTATGTTCATTCGTGTGCATTCGCCTTCTTCGACGTGCATTTGAATTTCTTAACGTTTGTTCTTGTGCGTTTGTGTTCAGTTATGCTCATTGGCGCTCGTTCGCCTTCGTTCGTTAGGTGTGGACGCGCCTTTAAGGATTATAAAATTCAACAGCTTAACAGCTGGAAACGAATGTTAAGAGATGACGGTATACATATTGCGCGGTTTTATTTTTTCTGTATCTTTTTCGATCGTTAAAATTTGCGATAATGTATAAAGGGAAAAAAATACACAATTCAAGATCAAGGTCGTTCCAGTTCAAGGACGATGTTCACTTGCTAATTAAAATAGACTATCAAACAAAATATGGAAAGCCACAAAATAAACTGTTTTGCATTATCCTTGAAAATATTTTTGTTTTTGACATTTCCTGTTATTGTACAATATGAAAATTTGATTTAAAACACTTTGATTAAATAAATGAAAATAACATTTCAGATTACATTATATCGTATTTTCAACCTGTTCTATGTATATATTTGTCATTTCAGTTTTTCAGATTTTTTAGGCAACACTGAACTTTTTGCAAAAATATGATTTACATACATATGGGTACGTATATGTATATAGTTTCATACTAAATCAAAGTATATTATAATTGGTAAACTTAAAATATTTAACATATACAAAATGTGTGCAATAAACATGACTTAATGTCAAATGTCAAAATGTCAAAAGTAAGTGACGTTACTTACTAATAATGTGTATCATAAACGATCCAAAAACAACCATCCATCCCCAACCACCATCTGGCGGTGGGGGACTGGAGTCTTCATCCTCCTCGTTTTCGTGTTGCCTAACGGGTGCATGTTCTCCTGCCATCCTCGAAAGATTTGTTTTCTTTCAACACTTCACGTTTACACAGACCACGTGGAATAGCCGCGTGCACTGCAGTAAACGCGCGCCAACGACGCAGTCGGCGATGCTACTGATCATATTGAGCGTCGTTTTTATTTAAGCAGACTTTGCCAACAAATATAATCGGCCCCACTTTTCCTGTCTTATCTGTAACAAATAAGATAATTTTTCAAAACGCATTATTTTCCGTTTAACAAAAAAACAAGCCATTGGCATCTCAAACCAATTTAGTTTATCGATGTAATCTGCGAAGTGTGTTTGACAATATTTGACGATGACTGTTATAATATGGTGAGTGTCACTTCATTTATAGGATAAAGTTGCGAGTACAGAAAAAATTTAAGATCTAATTATGATTAGAACACGTAAACAGAGCAAAATAAAAATAAAATAATTTTGAAGGTGAAATATGATTAGAAATATTTTTGTAATTTTACTTTTGTTTATCATTAAATTTAGAGGATAAAGTTGCGAGTGCAGAAAAAAATTAAAAGATAAGATCTATTTATGATAACATGATAAGTGAACAGACCAAATAAAAATAAAACAATTTTGAGGTTGAAATTTTTTTTAGAATATTTTTGTAATTTACATTTTTTTATAATTTTAACGATGCAAGTTTTACTTGTGCGTCATGTGTGACACAATGCATGTTGAGTAGCCATAACAACGTTGCAGTATCAGCTTTTTATTTGAGAAATAATAATAGCCAATTGAAATTTAATGGAAAATTAAAATTAAAAAAAAAAAAAAATTGTGCATAACTTTCTTAATTTAGACGATATGTCAACTAAATTGTAAAGTCTGGATAACCTGGAGGAGTTAATTGATCTTCTGGTTAGATTGAGCATTCACATTTTTTTATTTAAAAATTTGTTACTACAAAATATTATTTCAAACATTATTAGGGAAGTTAACATGCAATAAGTGTGTTAAAATACTAAGAAAAGTAACTTGTGAACAATGCTCTTATATATTTTTAAATGTATACATTCAACATCTTTCAAAAATAGAAAAATTTGAAGTAAAACATAAACAAATCGTTAAATTTTTTAGTAAATATTGGCAAACACCCAAAATAGTCGTCAATGAACTTTTAAAACTTGAGTAAAATATACAAATATTTGCAGTGAAAACATTTATGCGACATTGTTCAAAATATATACATATCTCTTAATTGTCGTTCCGACATGGATATACAGGGTGAGTCAGGAGGATCGCACCAAACTCAAGGAGTGTATTCTACTCGTAAAAATAACTTAAAAAAATTCAAATGTTGTTATCCGATGTTTTTGTTTTCAAGTTACAACGTCAAAACAAAATTCCCCACACATACTGTTTTAATCATCGTGTTCTTGTAATAAATGTTCAAAAATACTGCCATTGACTACTAAATATTTTCTGCTTCGTCTAATAAGGGCACCAGTTGCTCTTCTGATAGATTCATGGCTTTTTTTAATATAGGCTGTAAAATGTTGAATACGTTGATATTAAAGAAAGGCATGAATCATGAGAAGACTGCAACTGGAGCCCTTATTAGACGAAACAGAAAATGTTTAGAATCAATGGGAGTATTTTTGAACATTTATTACAAGAACGCAACGATTAGAATAGTATGTAAAAGGAATATTGTTTTGACGCTGTAACTTGAAAACAAATAAATATCGGATTTGATTTTTTAAAAATTATTTTTACGTGTAGAATACGCTCCTTGAATTTGGTGCGATCCTCCCGACTCACCCTGTATAATATTTAGTTATTTTAACCAACCCAGTAGAAACGTAATAAAAAATTAAAACATTTTTTTTAACTATGAAAGATTTCCACACAAAGATCTAAAGTATATCGTAGGCTTTCCCGGCTATTGTCATTTGCAATAAATTCTTGGCTTCCGGAATGGAACCGTGTTTGTTGGCTGTTATTTGCCGAAGTTTCGTTCACCATCGTAAGAGACATCATCAGCGCTGTTGCTTTTTGAATGCCGAGACTGAAAATAACAACCAAGTGTGGTTGCATCCCGGAAGCCAAGAATTTATTTCACACATAAATTTGTTCGACAATGTGTATTGTGTAGATTCAGAAATACAAATGATTCAAAAACTGTTTTTTCGAAATATGTTACATAAATAGACGCTTGTTCCGTCGACTTTTGTCTGCTGAAAGATATGTATGAGCTAATGTTTTACATTTAAATAAATAGTAAGTTAATTGGGAATGATCTCTGAGATTTATGATTAAGTTATACAATGGACATATGTTTAGTAATTTAATAAATTTACTGCGGTAATAAATTCTTGGACAAAATTAACGCACCATGTTTGTAAATTAGAAATTTTTTAACTCCGAGTTGTTAAACTGATTGAATGTCACATAAAAATAAATTAGAGTGATTGATGGACCGTTTAAAAAGCTTTTACTAAGAGAAAACAGTAAAACTAACAATTAACCAAGCAAAAACATCATAACTATCGAAACTTTTAGAAAATATGAAAAAATTCATTTAAGAAAAATCAATAACGTGTATTGCCTCCACTGGCATTAATAACCGCTTGCATTTTCTCGACCCACTGTTAATCAAATTTGAATTGCTTCTGGCTGAATATTTTTCCTGCCATTCAGTAACAACGGCTTCTTCAAGCTCTCCTAAATTCGTAGCAGCAGGTGTTCGACGCTTAACTGCTCGTTTGAGTTTATCCCATAGGTGTTATATGGGGTTTAGATCTGGGCTTTTTGGTGGCCAATCCGTTACCGGAATAAAAACTTCATTTAGGTAGTCTAGTACTATTCTGGCAACGTGAGGTCTCGCGTTATCCTGCATAAGGAGGACATTCTCACCAACGAATGGATCAAATGGCATGACATGTTCTTCTAAAATGTTATTAAGATGATAATTTGCATTCATTGCTCTTCCACGAATAGGTACCAATATTGTTTTAACGTCAAAAGAAACTTCCCAAAACATTAGTACGCCTCCTCCGAATAGCTCACTTTGAACAAAACAACAACTAGAATACCGTTTTCCTCATATTATCCAGAACTTTTCGTGTCCATCACAAGTCTTTAAGCTGACTCTTGTTTCATCCATAAATAAAATTCGTTTCCAATCGTCTACAGTCCAATTGGAATGATCCTTGCAAATCTGAGCCTAACTACTCTGTGTTCTCTGGTTAATAGCGGTGCAATGGCTAGCGTCCTACTATTCAGTTGTGCTTCATTCAACCTCCTTCTGACTGTTCGAGAAGAAATTGCTACATTTTGAACTGCTTCGAGTTCGTTTCTTAGGGCTGAACTTGTAGTCGGGTTTCTCAGAACAAGTAGCCTGAGAAAAGCTTCATCTCGCTCGTTAGTTGACCTTTTTCGCCCTTGTCTTCGCCTTCGGGAATAAGAACCAGTCTCATTGTAACGTCTAACCATGCGACTTATTGATGAATGGCAAACTCCTAACAAATTTGTCACATATCATTGAGAATATCCGACTTCCAGCAATGTCGACGCACGTATGTTCACTTAAATTTCTTGGTCTATTCATGATTACGTTTAAAAATGCCGGAGTGGGCAATTTAGAAAAATTCCAAAGAAAATTAGGGTAAAAAAACTTACGAAAAATTTATAGATTTTTATGCAATGAATGTTACTGATCACTAATATATGCAATACTGCTGACGACTGGCAGATATTTGATAATTCTTTGACATTTAAGATGTAATTAATCCAAAGCCAACTAAAAAATGTTATGTACAGAATACAGATACTGATACTTTGAAAAATATAGTGAAAATGCGGTAGTGGAACGTTAATTTTGTCCAGGAGTGTACTACATTGCATAAGTTTTCCATAACAGATAAACTTATCAATATTTAGTTTGTGTTTACATTCCGTTAATCATCCGGGATCCGTAAGTTATTTATATTGCAATAATAATCATAAAAATATTCCATAAGTAAAGCAAAAAAAAAAAAACAATTTGAACTCATTCTGAATTCAAATTTATTACTTTCGTTCTTCATAATAACGTTAAAAATAAATAAAATTTGTATGTAAACAATTTTTGAGATATCGGAATTTTATCGAACAATTAATGAAATTTAAAAAAATATGTATATCATAAGGAAAAATTTATCGAAATATTCAGTATTGGATGCTATACAAAGACTATATTTTCCAATTCCATTTTATGCCGTTAAGCAAGACTTATTTTTATAATTCACTTAGCGTCAACAACTTCCATAAAACTATTAATTGTTCCATGCTTTTACTGCGAATTTTGTGTTGTAATAATTTTTGAAATGTATATGTTGTTTTGACTTTTGTAGTTACGTTATATTCAAATAAATTAAATGATTCAATTATAAGAAGAAAAACAATTGTTCTAAAGGGACATCTTTGGGTCAATCTCAAGCCTGTCGTTTTGACTTGCTGCCTATCATATAGTTTGAACATGTTCATTTGGGAAGTTACTTCAGTTTATGACGGTTGAGTTCTAGATTAAAATCAATTATAGTTCAATCTTACTATGAAAACCATTTTAAAGATACGCAGCTACATGAATATTTTTCGCAAATTGCGTGTAAACTCAATATCGTTTAAAAAAATATCTATTTTTCGAGTATAAGTTTTCGATTATATTTTCTACTTCAAATTTATCACAATCATATCATTGATGATTTTAATCGTTTTCAACAGAATATCGGGCAAATATTAATTTACTTTGAAAATAAATTCTACGAAATATAATTATAACCAAAATAGAACTGAAAACTTTAATAACAGCTTTAGAAGAAAGCTCGCACTAAAAGCTCGGTTTTACTCGAAATAAAAGGTAGAGAATAGGAAATTCTAAACATAGCACGACATAAAATATAAAAGCTGCTTTAACAAGAGGCATATGTTTCAAAACGTTCCTTTGTAGCAAATTTTTCTTTTGCTTTGTTATCGATAATTTACAATTTTATTGAAAATATTCAATGTATTTTTTTTTCGTATTTTTCAATCCTATGCATTTTATTGAAAACGACTAAAATATTTAAACAATAATTTCATTATTTCCCAGGTTTTAAAGTGCAGCAAATAAGCAAAAGTAATTTATTGTTATGATAATTCCAAAACACATTGCTTTTGTTGCTGGAATACTCTTAGAATGAAACCTTCTTATTGGTATTTTTATATTATTATTGAAAGTGAAATCTTAAGTAATCTGAATTTTGATACGAATGAAGTAGATACAGTTACGAAAAGCTTTAACAGCTGATTGAAAAGCGCGTGAAGTTGATCCATCGCTGTTGAATCTCAGATAAAATAAATGAAAAAAAGCATGGTTATTTGGTTTTGCAAAGACATGAAAATGTATATTTTAGGCAAAAATAAATGGATTTAAATACAATGTAGCAGGTAAAATACAGATCATGCAACATTATATTAATAATCAGTAATTTCAAAATGGCTTAACTAAAGAATAACGTAACAATTTTACCTTATAAATTATTTTCCTTTGATTCTGTTGTGGAAACAACCAGGTCCTTTATGCCCTGTTCGTGCTTTATGCAACTCCATTCCTGACCACAGCTATTATAGTACTAAGTTGTGCTTTTCTCAATCGAGCTTTCCCCACTATTTAGAGGTTTGCATGTATTCATTAGCATATTAATTTCGTTTTTGATTTATCAGAACAAATTATACAGAGTCTATTATTTGTCGTTAACATTTTTCACGTTCGTATCGAATTGTGAAATTTTTCTTGCACGTTCACATCTCTAGGAGTTTGTGCACCCCGTTTAACTTTGATATCGTCGTGCGCATCTATATTCCTCTGTCTCTATCTAAACATCAATTTAAAGCAGTCAGCTGATTACCTGTAGTTCTTGATGTTTTCATACGCTTGCGCTTGACATATTCGACATTTGAACGTGCGGACTGATTGGATTTTCTCGTATCATGGACTTTCCATTAGAAATCTGACAAATACATGAAACTTCCCTTATCCATTCGACCAGTGGAAATATAAAAAGACATAAGTTATTATTATAGGGATTTTTGAAATTAATCATTTAAAAGTAAGATATAAATGCAACAATTTATCAAGAAATACATCATGTATATTACATGTTAAGTATGTCTTTTTCTCATAATCGTATGTGATGTCTGAGCATTTTGTTGTTGCTTTATCTTGGAGAGGAATATACAGTTGACATTGTGACTTAAATTTGAAATTAATGAATTTTCTTTCCGTGTATGATTTTTGAGAAAATAAATAAATGTGGCAAAGGTAATATAATTTGAAGATTGTAAAAAGTAAACAAATAAATCAACAAAAACAAAAAAACCAAGAACACTTCTTTGGTTTATAAAAGCTTCTGTTTATAAAAAGAGGAACGAAAAACATAAAGAAAATGAATTAAGTATTCAAAAAACAAAAAATCAATTTTTATTCTTAACATAGAATACAATATTTTAATGATCACGTTCGTTAATTTTTTAAACTAAGGTTTCCCACGAACTGCAACCAGAAGACCACACATTGTAACTGGGGTTCCACCTTAAGTACTTAATTCTTTTAATTTAATTCTATTTTGAAAAATTTGCTTGTACGTTACGCAATATTTTTAAAATATTGCTAAATATTTGCTAAATATAGATCGATCGGTGTAGTGATAATGTGGAAACATTAAAAAAAATTATAAAAACTAACATTTCTAACTTGCAAAATGAAGTTATTTTGAAGTTGATTTGATGAGAGTAAGTTACAATATTGCATTATAACTTACTCTCAACAAATTCTAAATGGATTTAATAACAATTTTGTAGCAACACTTTCAAGTCACTCGAATTTTATCAGTTAAATATTTACAAGTGTTTTACTTATTTTATTATTATTATTTTATTATCACCTGAACAGGTCGAATGTCCTTATAGTGACAAATTTTTTATTTAATTTTGATAGGTTCTCTTAGGATTTATGAATTGTCTTTGAAATATTTAGTTTATACAAGGTGGACCAACGAAAACAGTCCAGCTTGTTTTTTCGACTTTTTAATAAATTTACAAAAAAATGCTCGAACACGTCAATTTTTGTTCTAAAGGGGACACTTCATTTAGCTATTTTCACTCGGGTTACATCAACCCTTAAGCGAGGGGGGGGCTTTAAAACAAAAATTGACCTGTTCGATCATTTTTTTGTAAATTGATTAAAAAGTCGAAAAAACAAGCTGGACTGTTTTCGTTGGCCCACTCTGTATAGTTAATATAATATTTATATTTATTTCATTTATAATATTTAGGTATATAGTTCCTAAACAACACGAAAACAGCGTCCAAAAATATTTGAAATGAAATTTATAAATCTGAAGAAAACCTAAGAAAAATACCTTACGGTTAACGTCTAACCTTACGATTGAAATGTACATTTGTATGTAACATTGGTATAATTATATGCCTAATTTTGTTTTAAACCTCAATTTTAAGACACCTTAGTATCTTATTTTCGGGATCTGGGATTCATTATAAAAGAAATTATGCACAATTCGTAAATGAACATTTAATTCTATTAATCCTGTATAACTGTGCCATTATTTTTGTTTTTGATAACAAAGAATCAGTTCACCTACAACTTGCTCTATATGTATTCAAAACATTACAGTGATTTTAATATTTCTGTATTCCAGCAAACGTAGTTTGAAAATATCAACCATCATATAAATTAACCGATCAAATTATTATAAGGAATCAGCAGAAAAAAATTACAACAGGGTTTAAAATGTGTTTGTTTTGTAGAGCTTTGTATTTTTTAATTCATCTGATGATGTTATAAATATATGGGATATTTTATACAGGGTTGCGATTATGTATGGAACCGGGTCCGTCGTGCTAAAACGATTTGAGCTAGAATCCTGAAATTTTAAAGGGACTTAGGACTCAATAAAAACTACTTTTTTAAATTTTAAAATTTTTTGTTGATCAATAAGTTTTCAAAATGCAAATCCTACTTGATTTTTTGTTAATGGGAACATGGGTTAAATTGAACATCGTTAGAAAGTTAATTTTTTTCGAATTTAACGGTATAATAGTTTTGGTGATTTGTTTGACAAAATCTTAGAAAAAAATTAAAACTAAATTGAAATAAAATAAAACACGCAAATCAAGCAGCCTT
>JAFFZR010009638.1:0-16254 GCA_018397195.1 Lethrus apterus | reverse complement strand
CTTTTTCTGTAGCTAAAGTGTTTCCCTCTTTGTCTAGTAAATTTTTTAGTCTAGGTGGTTTCTTTTGTCTTAGTTGTTTTAGCGTGCCATAAAACAGTTTTTTGTTTTCTAGGTAGTTTTCTTTCATTTTAAGTCCAAACTCTTCCCAAGTCTGATTTTTGGCTCTCTTTATCATGTGTTAATTATATACAAACGGTAATTTATACACATTGTTGTATTGAATAAAAAATGCTATTTTATGGGCCTAAAATCAAATATGGCGTCTATAAGTAAATCTAAACCTGACGATGGTTCTGCGAATACGAAACATTGCACGAATTTGAAAAGTAATGCATATTACGCGCGACTAAAATTTGCTACGAGGAAGTTTTTACAATTTATCAATAAAATTATAAATAAAGAAGTTACGATCAAAAAACTAAATAATTTTTTTTCACTTTTTTCCAAATACCACTAAAATAAATGAGCGATAAATTACGCAATTTTGTCCCAATTGAAACGATTTTATATCTCTTCAGTTAAGCGATAATTTCGGCCATTTAAATACCATTGTATTGAGAATTTGTGGCATTGAAAGGCAAGAAAGTAAAAAAAAAAATTTTTTTTCAAAATGTATAAAGAACTGAGCGCAATCGATCAAAAGTAAAACATATTGTTGACACCGAAATTTAGGCTTCGTATAGGATATTTTTCTTTAGGTTTTGTCACTTTTTGAATAGAAAAGAACCGCTCGCAATGATGGCGAATATACAGTTTTAAGTTAAACCGAACGCAAGGTCGGTCTTGCGCACTTGGTATTTGGTCCTTTAATTAATAGTTTTAGTCATGCACCAAAAAACAGTGCAGTGCAGTGCATATCAATTTAAATATTAGCTTTAAACTCATTACGGTTAATCAGTGCAAGTGGTAAGTCCCTTTTCCCGCCACTTCGGAGGTGCCAGCTCTTCCTGGAGTCGAGTCGATAAGATTAACAACAATTTTATTTTATGTACAGTCCGTTACCTTAACTTTGACGCAGAAGCCGCAAAATATTAGTCACATACGTTGTGCATCGATATCTATTTTGTCAGGCGCGTACACATACGTAACGGTTATAATTGGAAACACGATATCCAAACAAAAATTTTTAATTGTCGTCGAACGACACAGCAATTTTAATGTTTTCATACCGGATCACTCTGTAAATAGACTAGGTCCGCAGATGCGAGTAAATAAATTGTTTTGTTCAGATTCGGGATTTATGAGACGTTTAAATTCAACAACAACTAGGTCGAACGAGAAACAGCAATTCCATCTCTGTACTGAAACTAATACGACGGAAGAGCTCGGTCGCATCCACTGATATCGCTGTAAAAATGTTCTACTGCATCCGCTTGTATAAATCATTTCCTAATTTAAATATAAATTTAATGTACAACTTTGTAGCAAGTATTACATTTTAGTCGGATTTTATTTGATTTTTTTCGGTTTTGTTGCATTGTGTTCGTTCACAAAGAGCATTTTAGTCTGGATAAATGTAAGCACAACATTTTTATGGTAATGTATACGTACACATCAAATTTTATCGTCATGTGAAACATAATTTTGAATTCACGTAAGTACTCGTAACGTTACTATTTACGTATGTTAATGATGGCGGCGCTCGTGTTATCATATTCAAACAGCGAATAATACGGGTAATACAAGCGGACCAAAACTGTCTTATGCTAATTAGTTTGCGTACTGAGTTCGAGTACTGAGTATGAGTTACATCGACAAGCATGACATGATTAAGACCGCCTCGTCGCATTATTAGCCATGAACTTTGTCATGGATTCTATTGATTTTATGTAAATATTCAGATTAGCATAAATACATAATTGAATTTTTCATTTTGTAACTTAATGTTATTTTTTTTATTATTCCTGTAAGAATAACATAATATTATTTAGGATTTCGTTGTAAAAACAAATAAAATAAATAAAAAATGTGAAATTTATTATAAAAACAATAAACCAATCTAGTTCAGTTGTTTTGGCAAAAATACCGAAGTCACAGCTGCAAAATTAAGTGACTTTTCGAGTAAACGTTTGTCTCAAATAAGAATAAGTCCGAGTGCACTGTTACCGAAGAAATTACATGTAGAAAGAATGGGATCAATCACGACTTTTCGACGTGATGGATGACGCTTTTTAAAATTCTTTTCATTTAATGTGAATTTTGTGTTAGAATTTGGAACCTTGGACTTAGAATTATTTTGTTATGATAATTGTTGACGCCGTTTGCTGTTTTATGAAACTACATAATGAAAACATTTTTTTATTTTGTGAAAGAAAAATCTTCAAAAAAGAAATCCTAATCAAATATCTACACGAAATCACGAAACGTGAACTCTTCGCAGATAATTGAATACACTTCCTATTCGAACTCGACGAACATATTTCAAATCAAAAAATCTTATTTGGAAACACGAAACGAAATTAAACCGACCGAAACGGATGAAAAAAAAAAAAACAAGAATAATAAAATAAACATCCCTTTACGGACGTTTCTGCAGAATTTCGTTTCGCTTTCGTCTGTAAATTAAAACAAAATTTAATTTTAGTTTTAACGGTCGTTTTGTCTAGGTTTTGTGTATCTCTTCGTTGTGTCATAATTTAAGAAAACTTCGCGGAACTCCGTCCGTACATAAATAATCTCACCGAAGAGTTGCATGATAAAACTCTCGGACGATCTTAAATTTACATTAATTGTGCAGTGCCACTTTTCACAGCGTTTTAAATAAATGTTTTTCCTCAATTAACTTAAAAATTAATGGTCTGCAGTTTATATCAAAACTAATATTAAAGTTCCAAACATTAGTTTAATAAAATATGTTTCAGTAGTTGCATTAGCAAATTTTAAATTAAATTGAATTCTGAAGTTGAGTAGTTTTCTTGTTTTAATTTTAACGCCACTAACGGAAATTAATTGCGTCGAACCTCGATACTTTTTGATGCAACATAAATATAACCAACTAATTATTATTTAGGTTAATTAATTTTCTTGTTTAGAATACTGCAAAAAATCGTTATTCTAAAATTGAAAAATTATCCATATTTTAAAATTTAAACAACGCAAGGAAAACAAAGGTTAACTACATATTTTTGCAACATTATTAAACTCAAAAATTTGCTACGTTAAATGTTATTCCGAAGCCCCAGTTTCACGTTGTATTCGCGAACAGAACAGACTTGGATAATAATCGATAAACGCTTCATCGTGGAAATGTATTAAGACATTTTCTATCAACGTCGAGCGGTTGAAGTTGTTAAGAAACTTTTGTCAGACTTGACTGATCCGGTTAAGTGTGCTCCTTAAGCACGAATAAAGTTCATCTGGGCGCATCTAATAAGTGTAGAAACATTAGGAGGCGCCGTTAATGTACTCTCTGCTACATTAACAGTGTGTATATATCAACGATTATGTTGATGGTTATATTCAACTGATTAGCGTTTCACTAAATAAGCGGCATTTGAACAGTAAATAAGTAAGATTTTGATTAAAATCTCTTAACAAGAAATTTAAATTTTCAAAAGAAAAATTTTCAAAATTTTTATTTCATATTCGGCTCTTTTGGAAATATTTCATACGAAAGAGCTTTTAAAGCAAAGCACTCCGTACACTAAGTCCGACGCTCGCAAGCTTAACATAAATATTATTCATAAAAAAATATGCAAAGCGCATGCAAACCTATTTACATTTTAAAGTCAGCTTTTAGTTGCGCGAAAGTTTAAAACATTATACGTTTCATAATGACGTATTCGAATTTAACGCAAAACATATTAACATACCATGACGGCGTGTCACACACTGTAAAGTTTCTGGATGTGCAGATGTAATAGACTGCATGTTAATAATTAACATTAGTTCCTAGTACACGGTCGAAACAGGACTTACTGTGGGAATGATATAGAGGCATAATAGCGAAATCGGATGACATGATCGTATAACGAACATTAAATGTTACAAGGTCCTTATTTAGAACTAATATGTTCGGTCGTCGCGTTTAATGCATGGTAATTTGCATTTGCTATTAACAGATTTAACCAACTCCGAAATATGTAATTGGTTATTTATTTCATTAAAGAAAAGCAATACAAAAATCACACAATTTTTTTTTTAATAAAGTACAACATGAATTCATTCGTCAAACTTTGTCGTGTAACTAAAAATAAACCGTAAAATATTTCAAAAACAAGTAGAGGTTAATAAAACTTGATGAATTTTAACAGATCAATTTTCAAATAAAATAAAATACAAAATCTCAAGAATTAACATAATAGCTAAAAATTCTTTCGAACAACGCTCAAGCAAACAAACGACAGGCTTAAATAATAAGTTTAGTATGTTGTGGCCGAATCGAGTTAATGCAATCACTCTTTATTTTAGAGTGCACTACTCTCGTTTCAATTAATTCCAGAGACAATTTAAACATTCCTTACAATGCAATGGCCACGTTTCGTAATAAGGAGAGTGAGTGCGCTAATATATATGTTTACTTAACAGATCTGTCGAGAGATACGTTCTAATTAATTGTTATTATGCAAACTAGATGGTGCTGTTCCCAATTAGAATTTAACTCACCGATAAGAGAGGTCGTTTGGTCGGTCAGATCTACATGATAACGACAACCATTAAGGTGAAATCTTGCAATGCACGAGTAAAATTGCATTTAGTATAAGCGCTAGTACAGTTTTGTGTTTAAAATTAAATTTTTTTAACAATACTAAACATCTAGTGCAAAATTAGGTTTATGATGGATTCAACTATAAGGGCTCAACATAATGAAAAACATAATCCCCAATGAGATTTTTGGAGGCGTTTTTATTTTAATTAATTCAAAATATGAAATTAGAAAAATTTTGAAATTTTTAAAGTCTATTATTATTATTATTGAGTTGCATATGTTAATAATTCTGCATTTCACAATTTGCTCGTCAATAATTATGAATAAAATTTAAAAATAAAAAACGAAATTTCTAAAAAAAATTCATTAAAAGTTAAAGTATTTGTTCAGAATTTGAGCTCAAGAAAAAAATTAATAATGAAATTCATCACAAACAAAAATATCAATATCATTTTTCAAATTTCTTCTCTGTCTTCATATATTCCCCTTTATATTTATTTGCCTTTTTGTGCGCGCTATGTTTATGATTATTGCGCGTAAATGTTTATGGCATCGTATCGAATAAAGGGGCGCCCGTCTTCGCCGCAAAATGAAAGAGCACACGAGCATATATCACGTTCAATGGAGAAAATATAAATGTAGGCGAAATTGTCGCGTTTATCACGAGAGTAAATAGTTTCGCGTTTATGAATTATTTAGTGCGGTTTGTTACTGCGACAATTGGAAACGAAAAGGTACAATGCAAGTTTTGTTCCGACGCCGCGCCGCGCGTTCGTTATCCGAAAACTCTTGAATAAATGTGTTTTGTACGTTACGGTATTAAATCGATACAAATATGGAATTTCACAAAGTTCGGATTTGTGGATATATTTCCTTTTAATTAAAAATTTAACGTTTGAAAATGAAGCTACATTTGTGCTTTGGTCATTCACAGAAAAAAGCATAATAAATTAAAATTTTTACCTGACTAGTCGCATGCATGAACCAGATCCTTCTGGAAGATCGTACAATCATCAATATTTTTAATCAGGTAATAAAATTTCAAATCGTCAGCAAAAAAAGATATTCACACGATAAATTAATAACCTAGAATACCTAGATCATGTATCATGTATGAACAATAAAAATTAAAGTGGACCAAGATTGCGGACCCCAAATTTAACAAAATATTGATTAGATGAGAAACTATTGTAAGAGACAAATTGTTTTCTATTTGATAGAAATAAGAGTAAAAAAGAGTAAGGATTTTAATGAACTACTAAAACCAAAGTTGGTTAGTTTCTTAATTATTAACTGATGATTGATTTTGTCAAATTCCTTATCAACGTCAGGCCACATGATTATCTAAAAAAGAATAAATTATGTGATAAACATTCGATACAGCGGTGTCTACATTCTTTGCATTGAACATACTGGACAGTCACAGAATGCGAGGATTTTTATCAGTATTCAGTGTAATATGTAGCGGAGGATGGTTAGCATCGATGGGCAAAGAAGTGTTACCAAAATTATAATAATTAATATACATTAAATTCTATACACTAAGTTCTAAAAATTTTTAAATTGAGCAACATATTTCTATTAATTTCTATTTCTGTTTTAAACATGATTTTCGACATGAATAAATCGTTAATCCGTGTTAATCACAAATTAGGTCAAATTTTATAAGAAACTACTTAAATAATATAAGGTATGCCCGCAACGTTTTACGATTTACAAGAAATTTATTGTAAACTTTATCGTAGTGTACGAAGTTATTTTCTTCGTTCGTTCATAAAATGCAATCTCGTAGGTACATAAAAAGGGTTGTACAGTTGGAATTTATGTAGGGAGTTTGTGCACGTATGGTATCCATCGTATGAGAGAAAAATTATGTGGTTAAATTCGCTAATGACTGATAATTTCCGATATGATCTGTGGCGTGTTTTGCCGAATAACCCAGTACGTGCTGCGGTAAATCCACACGTGAATTAATCTTAATCTGAAACGCGTTCCGTTGGGTTAATGTTGGTCGTTACATGGTATGGACGTGCATACGATAAAACGTAGCACGGGAACGCACATATTGTGGTGATAACTATTTGACGAAAGGTTTGAACAAAATTGATTTATTGGAATATGTTAAGAGTTGTTTGTAACACTTGACATCACGAAGAAGATTTAATGAGAAAAAATTCATATTAACAATGAAAACAAATATTGCTTTGTTTGATAATTTGCATCAAACCCTCCAGTTAAATAGCCAATTTCGCTTCAAATAACCCTAAAATCGAAATAATTGTCTTAATGTTTATCGCCCATAGATAATTATACGACTGTACGTTTCAAATATTTGAAATCCCTATACACAGACCGCATTATCAATTTAAATTCTTTCGTATTTTTCCACAGTTTCCAAAAACCGTCCGTCACAGTTAAAATAACGTAACGAACTGTAAAAATAGATTCGAGCGGACGAGCAAACATTTTAAAAACAGCACAGAGAGTCGTCCATGTAAATGTTCTTATTTTACATATTCGTTCTCATTAGCGAATCCCCCGGTGTTTACTTAAAAGTTCAGGGTTGGAGATTTTATTTAAAATTGCGCCGCCTTAAAATTTTATTCTCCCGTTTTAAGGACGCGGCCACCGCACGCGAATTGAATTACAAGGGGAGGCCGTCGCCGCGCCGTGTTTACTTTGTTTTGCATTATAAATAAACTTGAATTTCCTTAATAATTCTTATCTTGTCGTATTGTTACCGCTGCGTATTAATTCTGTTTGCCTTTGTTAAGGACCTCCGACGTTTATGTGACGAACAATCAGACTAGGTTAGTCGAACTTCACTGCTTTTCTCGCGACAAATTTAATTATAAATTGGACAGGAAAACGTACAAAAATAAATTTCCATCGTTAAGGGTTTTACTAATGAGCATGTTGTTCATCTTTATTGAAGACATGTTTTTCGTTCATGTCCATTATTATTATAAAAGCAGGAATTTAACATATTCTTTGAACGACATAATAATAATATTATAATTCTTTATAATGGATCGTTTACAGATATAGATTACTATTTCAAAAATAATATACTTAACCCGTTCTGCAATTTCAGAAGTTTTCAAAAGATTTGAATCAACTTTTACACATTAAGCTCAAGTAATAAATATCATAGTAGATATTGTGTTTTTTTTTTTACGAAAGCGCATTTAGGACTTGCGTGTAGAATGACCTAAAACAGCGGTGTCAAAACGCCCCCCCCCCCCCCCCCCCNNNNTAATTTAAAATACCTAATAAAATAGAATTTGTTATTAAATTTTTTGAATTTCAATTACCGAACGAATCCATCCCAATTTAAAAAAAAGTCTTGAATTTCAATTACGGAGCGAACCCAACCCATTCAGAACACCTTTATAAGGTCATTTTTTTCTGCGGCCGAAAACTGTCTTTGGTGTCCATACCTAAAGGATAAAAGGATATAAAAATATTATTAAAATTCATATGTATTCCAGTGATTTTTTCTGTCATGTTCAGAACGCGAATATCATTTGAAATGTAAATATATTCATGGCGTTCTGTGGGTACTAATTTGTTTATTATATCGGTTAAAATCGTTATAGATTAATAAACTTTTTTTATAGTGAAAGGGGCTTAATTTAAAATGTTTGAAGTTGCTCCGCATATACTTCAAACGATTCAAAATATTATTTATTAATTTAAGTGCTCGGTAAATTTGTAATTTAATTTGTCGCTCGATTTCAATAATTCTACGCATTTGAAATACATATACGAACAATATTTATGAAAAACATGAATTCATTATAAATTTGTCATTAAATAATGCAGGTATTTTTGTTGGAATTGCCATATTTATACAAACACGTTACGTTCATTTTATGAGCGCTTTATTATTTCGCGTCAAATTGTTAAAGTACACGCGAGTACTTGAAAAAAAAAAAATGTTTGCTATGTGAGTCCTGTGAATGTCGGCGAGTTGCCGTAAATTATTTAGATATGCAGCGAAAACGACAACATTTATGAACATCAAGTTATTCTGTCTGTTGTTCGCATGCTTTTTGATCGATATTCCATTACCGGATGAAAATATCAAACTTTTAATAACGCGCTAATCCGTTAATGAAATATTGATCGCAGAGCTGAGAATTAAGATTAAATTTGTTTTGGGACGGGGTTTTACTTTGTGCAGCGGTCACACATTTTCGCATTAAATTTTTAATTTTGCTTAAACGGAAAACGGCAAAATATTCAGTGTGTACACAACGTGGCGTAAAATTACAGTTTTACAATTAAAAGACATTAAAAGTTTAACTTCGGTATATTTATGTGTAAAGTTTTTAGTTGTTTAAGCAGTTTACAAGAAACAAAGTTGTTCTATTTTTCGCCAAAAATTTATAGTCGTTTCCCGATGAGCCAATAAATTAATGTGAAATATAACTGAGTTAAAAATTGATTTGCTGTTCGTATTCGTGTTATTTACACTGCATATTTCGTAATTGTTGTGTTTATTGTAACAACTATTTAATTCTTAAATCATGTGCTATTTCACTTTGTACACATGAGATAATATTTTATAAGTTTTTTTATTCCATTCCAACTATTAAAACTTTCTAAATATTAAGGAAAGAACTTAGTAGATGTGAGAAATGGTCTGGAATAGATTTATGTGGCAAAGAAATCTCTCTGTGAAAAAAACAACAAACATCGGCGAATTTATGAAAAGAAAACCATTAGTACATTTTGAGTGGGAAATGGTGGTATACAAGAAAATTTATCAACGGGAAAAGAATTGAGATGAGTAACTTTAAGTCATTTTGATTCAGTTGGCTTCGTCCAAAAATATTTTTGGTATTTGCTCATACTAGTAAGCGAGAAATTATTCAAAAAGAGCTATAATTTAAACAAATACAATTTTGTGAAAGTCGACCATTTATCATTCGGTAGTTTTGTATTTTAACGTCGAAATCATCAATAAATTAACGCACAAATTTAATGAAGTGTTGGGCTACCTGTCTGCTGTGTGTTAATCAAAGTTATTTACAAAATATATAATTTGCGTTGCTTCCGTTTTCCGCCGTAAATTAAACGTTGAATTTATTATTTGTTTTTGTGAATTTCCATTGAATATTTGGTTTAATTAACATTTTTGGCATATGAAAACTATTCAAAATAAAATAATCGAGAATATCAGGTTTTTATGCTTAGCAAGAACATTTAAAAAAAAATGTCTTCAGGAAAAGATAATTTCGATTCACGAAAGAATTCTTAAGGCAGCATTTATCTTCTCGATAATATCTGCGTCATCTATGGTTTCATTATCAAAATATTCTCATCTGAGCGACTTTTTTTAGTAAATTCGCGAGGAATAAAATCACGCCGATATCCAGTAAAATATTCACCCTTCATTGCAAACTAAAGCACGGAATTTGTTAATGCATTAAAACTGTAATCCATTTTTCATCCTATTTGGATTATTTTTAAAATAAGTTCGTCGCGCTACCCGTAATGTTTAATTCTCTAGTGCTTTATTGCGTTAGATTAAATTAAATAATAAAGGCGTTTGTAAATTACGACGGGTATACATAAATTTATTCAAGACAGGCTATGCTCGGGGGACAAATTGCTGAATTATTCTCCACAATGTACAAATGAAATTAGTAATTATGTCATTTATCACTAACGAAGAATGGCGAGATTTTGTATGACGACGCCTTCGGTTATATTTTAATGACGATACGTGAGTTTACTTTAAAAGATCTAAGTAAAATGTGGGAAAGTGAACTTCATCGCAGATATTGTTCTCAATTTTGAGTTGATTTTTGTCAATGTTCAATGATTGTTTCAACAAATACCAAAACCTTCTATGGAATTTATTTAAGTTTTATTTAATTTGAATTCAATTCTTTCGTATTTAAATTAAATATTCCTAAACAAAGACAAATATTTGAATGGCCGATTGGATTTGATTGAAAGAAACTCGATTAAATCTGCACAGACGACTCGGAACCTAACATTCTTTTCGATCAAGAGCAAATGTTTTGTATAATGGCGGATGCGATCCGTATCTCTGCCCAAGCGTTCGTAATGTTCGATTAATGGCTGAAGGTTTAAGCGGGGAATGGCAGTAATCGATCATTATTTCGAATTCGATAGCTTACCCACCGGATAGTTCTTATCTCGCCCGCTTGAAGTAGCTTTACATTTTATCTTGTTCCGAAGTAACGTGTCAATTTTAACTCCACTTTCCGACCGATCACTTCACTTCATAAATGCAATCCTTTGATTTCCAAACTCGTCCTGTGTAAAAGAATCACACACAAGTTTGTTTCTGACATTTACGAGATTTCACAACACACTTGAACTTTCTTGTAGCGTGATCTCACACAGACACCGTAAAGAATTCTCTTATTTGTGACATTTTCTCGAAACTCATAAAACGTCGTGCAAATTTCCTGTATAAACTCGTAACTTTGGATTTTTTCCTCGAAACACTCACTAAAACACTACATTTTTACTTACTTTGGAGGTAAAAGGAACGTAAAGTTGCTGTGAGCAATTCAAGCGTGTTTTGCGGAAAGAGGAAATAATATTGAACACATTAAATACCGTACAACAGAAAATGGATTTCATGGCAAATTCATGTCAATATTAAATATGTTTGATGATTGCGTTTTTTTTTTTTTTTTTGATAGCCTCGTGATTTACATGTTTGATTATCCTCTTATGGAAATTTACATATAAATCTATTTGTTGCTGGGATTAATCTCTTTATGTCGATGGAAATATATGGTTTATAGAATGAACGTTACAAAACTGTATAAACTAACAACTTTACAACACACAAACTTCCATAAATTAGCGATCCATTCTGTTGAGATGTTTGAGGTTTAACCTGTTCGGTAGTTACAATATGATAAGCGTGTTTCCCGGGCGTACAGTTTCGGAGCAAGGGAAGAACGTTATTAACTTATTACACTGGGGGACACTTTTGCATCCTACCGCAAACGACCTTGTCATATATTCGAGATTACGCTGGGCTCGGCATTTTAAATATTCACGAAACTACTACAACCGTCTTCTTTCTGCCGATCTCATAGCGCGATACTAAAAGCACAATAAATACACGAGTAAGGTTGTTACCGGTTTTATTAAAATTGACCGAACGAGCGCCGTTTACGCTTTCGACCCTAATCGGAATTAATGTGTTCATATTTAAACAAATTCAGTTTAATTTTATGTGCAACTACCGTCGATGTTTCCACGAAAGCGTATTTAATTATCAATATGAATCGATAATCGATAACCGAATGGATTGTGTTTGATGAGTCTGTGTTATAACAGTAAATATGTATCGTTACTAATAAATGATTTATGATAGAAATAAATTATTTAATTTAAATGCGTGTTATTTAAAATAACTCGCGAATATTTTCAATAAACGGATGGATTGTTAATTTGGCCGTTTGTTGGAAATAATACAAAAATGTATGCAATTTTCGATCGTGCGACGCGCGTACATTTTATTTTGCATTATCCTTATAGCGACCTCGTTCGATCCGGTTCACAGGTAAATGTCCTCGGTACGACTTAAACTTCGAATATAAATCGTAAAATTCGCGGCGAAGATCGCCATCGCCAATAAAACAATTTAGTACGTTCGTAGGAAGATTTGCGGTTTTATCTTCATAAAATTTACGACGAGATAACGACGTTAGTTCACTTTATCCGTTTATTCGTTCATAAAATGAAAATTTCATACTAAAATTCGCTTATTATGAGAATGCATCGTATATACACTATACAATTTGTTGTTGTATGTAACATTTCCTATATACAGGATTTAACCATTTTATATAATATTTTATATACAAATAAAACAAATTAATTTAGTTAAATGTCTCATTTAAAAAAAAAAAAAAGACCAACCTAACTTTGCTTATTTTTAGCAAAGCAAGGGTTGTTATCCGCAAATATGAGGGCCCATGGCTTACTATGAACATGTGTTGCTAACCGCTTTTTAATGTTTGAAATTTTATTTTAATCTAAAAGCAGATACGTTGTTGCATTTTACAAGAAAAACATTAAAACTCCATTTACTCAACTAGAAATATTTCTACAGAATAATAACCTCCAACTGCCAAATTTTCTGAAAGGAAGCGATAACAAAAATATGTAATTGCAGTATGACGTGGAATATAACTAACAATGGAAAATAATAAAAAATATCTCAATATCCGTTGCCAAAAAAAGCTTCATAAATCTGAGTGCTACGTAAAATACAAAAGTGTATGACTATTGTTCCCATTTTATTTTTATTTTTTTTAATTTAGCAATCCGTGTATTGAACGCTCGTTATAGAGAAACTTAATAAAACACATTCATAAACGTGATTTCAAACCAAATATTAATTTAAAAAAACGCGAAATTACTTTCCAAATCATTAAAATAAATGATTTTTGTATAAACGCACACTGGTAACTTTGTTAAAATCGTATATCAGTTGCAAATTTGGGCAAAATATTACATTATTAGTGAATGTTTTATATGCGATTGGTTTTTATTGTACGTACAAAATTTCAACAAAAACAAAAAACATTTAGAGTGGTTCCATCAGGAACGTCGGTAAAGAAGCAAATTATCCAAAAGGGGAGGCAGTTCTCTGGTCGTTTTTGCTCGCAAGATGAATGACAGTAAATCTTGGCTCGCCAGACATGAAGAATGACTTGCACGCTGTTCCGGATGCCCGGAGTTGATGCGCTACCGCGGCGGATAGACGAAACACCAGTATTTTAGGTTGATTATATCTTTTATTCGTTTCCATTCGACCGTATATCAAACACATGTCGTTACCGAACTCACGAAATAATCTCGAACTGATGCGAGCAAAAAATAAACATTTCAACGGAAAAGTTTTCATGACACGTTGCGGTTTTACATTTCACGAAAGCGTACTTTACGTCATATGCGCACCCCGTTTGGTGGAAAATGCATGACAGACATGATATATTAATTCTAGAAAATTCAGATAAATGCATTTGATGCATACTTTAATGTAAATAACAATAAAAAAAATTTATAACAAAATTGATGGCGTTCACTAAAAACAAATTTTTGTAGCACTAATGCCATAATCATTGTGCTTTCAAGTATATGGTGTAATAAATTTTTATGATATTTTTATGATAAATATATGGCGACTGTGAACCTTGAATATGTTACCCGGAATTTCAGTGTAGCCAGTGTTATAATTTATAACACTGGCTACATTAAAATTAGCAACAAAGTTATCTCTTTAATCTTAAAACCAAAGTTCATTTGACAATTGGCATTTATTTATATCATTTATTAACCAGCGCAAAGAAAATAAAAATAACGCAAAGAAAATTGTCGGGAAAATAGACAGAGCCGCGTCATTTCGATTTTAGTTGCTGTCGTTTCGTTCACTGCTGCAAGTGGCATCATCAGCCGACACAATAATAATCTGAAAGTTCATGACGAACTGGACACATTTGGAAAGCTCTGGCTGAATGACTTATGTTTGATGATTTCACTTGCAACAGTGAAGGTTGGTAACTAAAATCGAAATGACACAATTTCAGCGTATTTATCAAGATACAACAAAGTCAAATAACGTAAGTAAATGGAGCGTCAAACGTTACATTGGAAAGAGAAAGAAAGAAACTAAAAAAAATAAATTAACAAATAATTATAATCTGGCGTTTGGTGTAATCAATTATTTGCTATTTGTTACTTTGTATACGCAGTATTTTATTTATTATTTTCGGTTCAGGTATTCGATAAAACACAAATAGCATTTAATTAATAATCAACGAAAAATCCGTTTATCCCAAAGTGGAACGTGTAATTAATTTAACAAACTAAAATTACCGTTTATTTAATTTTGCATCATGTCATTTACGCTCGAAGATTTCTCAAAACAATTGTTCGAATATGGCGCCGCCTTCGTGTAAATTCAAACGTGCGGATTATAATGAGATTACGAATGTTGATCGAACGAGCTTACGTCGACATCAACGCATATTGACCGTCCGCTATGAATGCAGGAAACGATCCTGATCTTCCACTTACGACCTTAGCCCGTTCGAACAATTTCCCGCATAATGCATATTACAAGCTTCCAGATAGTTTTAATGAGTTTATTACGACGTGATAAACATTCGCAACGTCGAGTCTTGATTTTGCACGTTGAGTCCTGCGGGCCAAAGTAATTTGACGCACGCTGTTAAAACACATAATAATTATTTACTGGAAAGTTGGTTTCGAAATTGAACTTCTTTTAACGTGGAAGGTGTCAAAGCTCAAACTTTCGAATTTAATGCGAATGTCGATAAAATCGTTCAGTGTGAAGAAACTTTTCTCATCCGTTATTGCGAAGCGCAGTATTTAAATGCAATTAAAACTTTATGGAGCTCTAAACAAATTTGCAACTACTTCCGAAGTAATTATTTGTGCACATGCGTCACAGTGTTTCGTGTTCACCGATCTGTATTTATGCCTCTTACAGTGTAATCTGTTATCACAACTAAACGTAATAACCGTTTCATAAAAGAAATGAATGGGTGCAAACTGCGCAAATAAATTCAAAGAAACGTAATAAATTGTTACAGTACAGCGAATGAATTAATACTTAGAAAACGACTTCAATTACAAGATTTTCACGTATAAAAGCGACATCTGTATTGTGCTCCCGAGATTTCATTTTTGATAACGTCCGTCTTAATGAAAGACAAGACGATTCGAGGGACGAATACTAAGTCATCGTCTGGTGTTTTTATTTTTTAAGTCGGTGTTCGCCGGTTGGGAAAAATCTCTCGTCGACGTTCCGAGAAATTGCATTTCCCTTTGAATGAGACGATCAATTATGGCAGTGCGACGACTGACGGGCAACTTCGCTATGATCCTGTGACTAGAAGACGTGCACCTAAAATCGTTTCATCACGCTAAATACCTCACGAACTCTGCGCACGTTTAATCTCACAGGCGACATGAATCTTATTAGGACCGAGCCTGTGATTTATTCAATGGATAATGTTGTTAGCGGGTGCATTAATATGCTATATTAAGTGAACATACGTCGCACCACTACTAATGATAATAATTCAGATGAAGTATTATGCATACGTACACATATCAAACTTATTAATGTCATGTATTGCAAATAACGTTTTTAATATTTACATGTTGTCGAAAAGTCGGTATCTGGTTGTGCTACGTCTTCGAAAAATGATAAAGTATACAGTCCGTTCTACAAAACGGGCCCGAGACTATAGCGACTTCAATTGTGATATAATCACCAACAAACCATATATTAAATGGGACAGTTTTAGCTACAACTTGGCGAAAAAATTTCTTTATTAAACACCTTCATTTATTTGTTATGAGGTCATCGCCATTTTTTTTAAATGGCAACCTATATTTTTTATTTGTTATTTCGTTATGATTTTTAATTCTGTTTTCAACGGTATACAATTTTAAATAGGTTGCATAAGAAAAAAATCAAGAAAAACGGCCTTACAATTTTAATAGAATGATCAATGAAATGAACAAATTAATCCAACTGATCCATGATACGGCAAACTTTTACTAAG
>JAFFZR010009635.1:0-10594 GCA_018397195.1 Lethrus apterus | reverse complement strand
TGACACAAATGGCTTTACGCCTATCGGCAAATAGGTCTACCACCGTTTAAGTAAGTCATTCGGTTATAAATGCTTACAATAATATAATATAATAATGAAGAATGGATTTGCCAGTAAACGAAATATAAAAATGAGTTATGTAACTTATCAGATGTGTCTACATAAAATTTAAGTCTGATTGGCAATTTTTTGTGAGCAAAGCAGGAAATAAGATATATTAATTTTTCGAAAGGATTTCTATACATCCAACCATGAATATTTTTACAATTTGCTATGCCATTATGCTATCATACTAACCATATAATATTAGATTTGCACATTTGGGTCTCATATTGCTTAAAACATTTCTTTCAGGAGACTTTCCGTATAAATCTACAAAACGAAACGTAAAAGAAAATAGCAAACGTATAAAGTTTGCATTTGTCGTAATATTCTGTAATAATTTAATCCAATGTTTTTCCTTTCAACATCACCGTAAATGTTTTGTTAAAAGCTCATCAATGAAATGAAATTTGAAACAAGGCTTTGAGGAATAATGTAGGTAATATTTGATTACCTTTCTTTTTACATTATTTACTAAATATTGTTTCTATATATTCAGAATGGTTGAAAAATCTGTTCAGTCGATATTTTAATAAGATGAATTGACAAGTGAAGCTAAACTTACAAAATTACTACTGATTTATAAGCTGTATATTTCTATTCATATAACAACTGGATTTTTACAATATTTCTCAAAACAGCCCCTACACAATTTTACAATATCTGTCCAATGAAGTACCACAAAAAAATCACTGTAACCTGCTCTATCACCTCTTTTTCTCCTTGCTATTGAGAGCGGGTTGGTCTTTCGTTGCTGCGTACAACACCACTGGATTGATGACCGTTTTATATTTTTTAACGATACAGTTTTCATTTCTTTCCGCAATCACCGACCCTAAATATTTAAATCGATAAATTCACTTAATCCGTTAATCTTTATATCTGTTATAACAGCCCCTTGCTTCCTGATATTTTTTCAGTCATTGTATATTAATATAAGAGCCCGCTACGCAAACCATTACCATTAAAAAAGCAGTATGAAATGTATACGCGAATAATTCTTTGTAGTGACCCTAGATGAAACGCTCGGTCTGTCGGGCCGCATTTAGCCGGAAGGTACACAGGGTGTTCAAAGTTATCTGTGCACTATTGCTATCTTCGTTATTTTTGGAGCTACAGAGTCGGTTAAATTATCAAAGATGCAGTGATTTTTCCACTGATTGTAATGGTCACCACAAAAAAACAATTGCGCATCACATTTCAGAGCCAACTCTGATAATTACATTTTTTTAAGTGGAACACCCTGTATATTTGTGTAGCAGTCGGTAGAAAATCAAATTTTCTACAAAATCTTCTTATACTACTATGTCCCAGAAATGAAAAACAAAAGAGCTACGACGATATTAACACAGGTCACCGCACATGCGATAACTTCGTTAGTAGAGAAGCTACAATGTTGGTCAATACATCAAAAATGTGTAGTTTTTTCCACTGATTACAATGGCATATTCAAAATTCAAAATGCGAGTCGCATTTTTGAACTAACAAAAAAAAATATTATGAGACATCCTGTATATTTTAATTGATAAAAAGTTAAATTATACATAGAATACTCTTCTAATAGTACAACCGTAAGATAAAAGGTCAAATTTTAATATAAAATAAGTAAACGAGTATCAAAGCAAGCAATATTTGCTTTTAGAGTAAACAATAGAAACCTGCTAGTTCATAAGTAAAAGAATCTAAAATATTGGACTAATAAAAAATTTGATCTGTATACCTTCCGGCTAAATGCGGCCCGACAGACCGAGCGTTTCGTGTAGGGTCGCTACAATTCACTTATTAAATTCTGAATATTGCATGGTCTATTTTTGCACATTTTTTAAACGTTGTCATTTGTGGCTGTTATGTCGATCTTGCTTTAGGCAAACAATAACACACCCAGTTTTTGGTTTTACGCACTATGGATTTATTCATTTTTCAATTTAAAGTTCATTTATGTTTATTTATGCAGTATGATTTATTTTATTTATAAAACTACAATCGTAAAGATATACAAAGTGCATCTTTAAGCAGTAAATATTTCAAATCAGTTACGAGCTGAGTGATAGAACTGACCTATGTGAATTTTTTCCACGAGTTTTTTTTTGAGCATCCGAACAAATAAAATACTTCAAATGTAATAAAAACAGTAATTATAACAATTATAATATTATAAAGTAAGAATTTTGTTTTGAAAATTTTACTGAGAAAGAATACTGTAAAAAATAACATGATTAAGAAAACATATAAATAACATTAAGGAAACATTTTTTTGTTTGAATATCTACACTACACAAATATGTGTAGTACAAAATAATTATTTAGTCTAAAATATTCAAATTTATCTCGATATATCGATCTACACAAAGCAGCGACCAAAAATATCTTTTTTTTTTTTAATTAAAGAAACATTAAAATAACGAGTGAAATTTCTCACTGTAATACATACTGTGATAAGCAAATTGCATACAACAGTTTTTATTGAAACATAAACGCTCCGGCTTCTGGCTAAGACAGAAGTTGCACACCATATCCAAGTTTTTCTAACTTCCCGTATTTTTTACCTTGTGTTATTAGTTATTATTTTTAATTGCAATCAAAGAAAACCTGACGGAAATGTGCAGCGATTTTCATACTTTTACTAATCCAGTATAATAAATATATACATATAATAATTCTATTATTATTAACTGTAACGGTAATTGGATGCAGTTCTGATATAATTAAGTGGAAGAATTACTGATCAAATTATCATACAGGCTGTTATGGAAGCCCACGTAGAAAATGTAATCACCATTAGAACTCGTTAAAACAAGTATTACTTTTATTTATCATTTTTTTTCCTAAATTCTTCTAAACAGAATTAAAATTTAAAAATAATTTGAACCTTAAAATGCATACCCGCCTATGTATTTACACATCCATTGCTACTACTTGTACGCAAAAATTACTCGATTAAAATAGGCCAATGAAAAGCAATAAAAACCACATATCACGTCGTGCAGCTAAAGGAACATTATCTAAAAGATTATTAAACACATTTTAAAGAAAATCACCATTCAAATGTAACACCATATCCGTCAATTCGGTATTCGTAAAATTAATCATCTTTAATAATTAATTTTCAAATTTTGAACACAAATTCAATGTATGCAACAATGCAATTCTTTTAATATTGATAACTTGATAACATTGTAAACAACACGACAGTTTTTACTGAAAAAAAGTATAAGTTTTTATAGCACAAAAACATTTTCACTTTCTCGGTCTTTTCATAACATTTCAATGTGCGGAGCGTCAAATAAGGGGTTAGAAAAATAGTAAAAAAAAATATTCGCATTCAAAAAAATAACAAACAAAATTTTGTTAAAAATCATGATTTTTATGGATAGTTAATTTTTTTACGTGGACTTCCATAACACCCTGTATATGTTATATTTTGATTTGTGGATTTATAAATTCAACACGGTGTATCGTTAATTCTCACCTTTTAAAATAAAAAATAGTATGTTGATCAACAAAATATCGACCATTATTATGTAAATTAATAAAGTTATTTATTCTGACTTTTATCATTTCATTTCCAAATTATATTCCACGCAACTTCAATATATTATCATATTATCATTACTATATTTTGAAAAATTTGATTCCAACGCCCATCATTTCCATTACGTCATAGAATTTTAAATAAGTAAACACTTTATTGGTGGCAACATTTTGATTAAATAAAATTCTGTTTACATAGTTTGCAAGAAAGTGTCTGTGCTGTAAAATTGCTAGTTTTCTTGTTCGTGTGTACTGGTATTGATTTCCAAGTTACTGTATATGGTTCTAAGTGTCATGATTTGTTACAACATTTGTTAAGGCATCAGATTTTAGGTGATGAGCGCAAACGCTATTATATGTGTATACCATTATTCACCCGATTATTAAAATTTATTAATAAATTTTCTATCCGGAAACTCGAATCTTCCTGTATCAACATATTTATTTACCAAACAAGTTTCATTTGGATATCAGAATAATCAGAAAAAAAGAAAATGAGTTCGTTGAATTAAAGATGAAGATCAATATCATATACGTTACGTGATCTCGTTGTATTACTCAATTATAATTTCGAATATAAAATCTTTGCGCAAGATGGCGCCTCGAACATTTTTGGCCAATACCAATTTTGTGTCGGACCATTTAAAAATTTGGATATTTTTTTAAATTTGTTCTCTAGTTCTTAAATTATTAACCAAAACGGAATTAATAAACAGTACATGAATTTCAGTGCAAATACGAAAGCTTTTAATTACGAAATATTTAATTTGGGATAAACAAATTATATTAAAGAAAAAAATAAAACACATTTAAGAATACAAAATAATAATAAAGATTATTAAATGTATTCTTGTTTGAATAGCGCCATTCAATTACTGAAGTATAAATATAAATGTACAATCGTAATTGTAAACAAAGAAGATGCTGCGATACTAATAACAAAAATCTTACCTCTTCGGCGAATTCGAAGTCACCGTCGAATTTCCTCTTACGTTTGGCATCGCAAGAAAACGCGAGCACGCCTAACAACACAAGTACAAGTAACAATTTCATTTCGGACGTATTTTCCGCCGAAATAGCGTCTCGCGGACGGACAGACGACCAATCTGAATTAAATCACTTTCTACGGGAAGACAACACTGTTGTATGCGCACAAGTGAAGTAAGTAAAATGAACGCGTAACGTCGGAAAACGACCGGCTGCTAACGAACGCGACGACTTTTTGATTATTCGATTCCAGTCAGTATGGTCCTCTCTTTCTGTTTGGAGATTGCGCGGCGCCATGCAAGAAAGCTTTTCTTGTGCAGAGGATGCCCTGGTGGGGATGGTGGGAGTACGCGGAATCGATGCCTAATGCGGAGAATATGGCAATGGGTACATCCCCTTTCAACTGGATGGACTTTGAAAAAGTAAACCATTTTTCAATAGTATAATGTGGCTAATAATTTCACATATGATGTAGCAGTAAATTCCAGCAAAATTATGCAAATCTAATCCATATTCAAATCGACAGGATTTGAATATGAAAAAATATTAGATCAAATTCATGTATTAAAATTAGGAAATGCGGATATATATATATATATATATTTTTTTTTCTTCTTAAAATTTATTGGAAACGAAAAGAATTATGATTATAATTTCTTAATAGCGATATTAGTGTAGACTTACCATTTGCCTGTGTTCTCAGCACATATTTAAAAAAAAGTTCTACATTAATTATTATAATTAATAATTTTCTAAAATTAGTCAAAATATATTCGTATTTAAAACGGTATTCTTCTTCTTATAGTGCATCTCCTATCGGAGGTTTGCTATCATCACAGGAATCCGGACCTTGTTGACTGCAGCCCTGAACAGCTGAACATTGCTACAATCAAACCAATCCCTAAGGTTCTTTTGCAGAGTCACTTTTACACTCTACGATTAAATGTTTTTGCTTTAATTACATAAGACATAAAGTACATACATACATAAAACAGAGAAAATTTTTATATGTAAATTTTTTATTATCTTATGAAAGATAAAAAATTGTGTGTAAATTTGTTTAGTGTTTAGTTAAGTTTAGTTTAGCGTTTAGTGTTGGTTAATTAAAAATATGAGATTACGTATACAGTAATAGGTAAGTATTCATTAAGCGACTAAACTAAACGAATAAATCTATCAATGTTATCAACACTGTCACTATTTGATTAACATTAAATATTTTCTATTGTATGTATTATACAGCGTGGGCAACCGAAAACAGTCCAGCTTGTTTTTTTCGACTTTTTAATCAATTTACAAAAAAAAATGCTAGAACATGTCAATTTTTGTCAACCCTTAAGTGGGGGGATTGCACCCTAATAATTTTAAATGGGAATAGGGTTAAACGTAAGTTATTTTGAAGTTTATAATTTTGTTTTTACAACTGTTTTTTATTTTTGAAATTTGAACCAGTAGTTTTTGAATATTAGCAATTTAAAAATGTGTTATCTAAAAAATAGGTATTTAGATTTTACTCTTTAACTAACCACATAAAAAGAAATTATAGTAAGTCTGGTGATCTGGGTAGTGATCAGTAGGGCCTCTCCTTCCAATTCATCGACCAGGAAGAATCGAAAACGATATAATCGATATCTTGAAGATCATTTCATATTTCAACAAGATAGTGCAAGATAGTGCAGACGAAATGCTTCCTGGTCGATGTATTGGAAGAAGAGGTCCTACTGAATGACAACCCAGATCACCAGACTTATCACACCTTGATTTGTTTTTATGGGGTTATTTAAAGAGTAAAATTTATGCAACCCAACCAAATATACATATACATATACTATACAAGAACTACGACAACATATTATAAACGAATGCAGTTAAGTTACTCCCGAAATGCTACAGAATGTCCGACAACATTTTGCACAGTGTCTCTGCTATTGTTGAACATTTTCAATATTTAATCCGTTAATATGTAAATACCTATTTTTTAGATAATACATTTTTAAAGCGCTAATATTCAAAAACTACTGGTTCGAATTTCAAAAATAAAAAACAACAACAAAATTATAGGCTTTAAAAAAACGTATCGTTTAACCCCTATTTCCAATTAAAATTATTGGGGTGGCAGTCACCCCCACTTAAGTGTTGATGTAACCCGAGTGAAAATAGTTAAATCAAGTGCCCCCTTTAGAACAGAATTGACGTGTTGGGGCATTTTTTTGTAACTTAAAAGTCAAAATAACAAGCTGGACTGTTTTCGGTGGCCCAGCGTGTATATATGAATATACAGGATGTAACATTAGTGCGATATTCTTCGATATCTCCGTTGTTATGCAAAATACAAAAAAAATATTTGAAGACAAAAGTTTTTTGAATTTATCGTCTCCACCACGTAAGATTATTTTCAGTTATACGGGCTGTTTCGTTTGTGTGCAACCACGAACAACTTTAAAATTTTAAATGGAACAACTATATTTTATTACATTTTTAAATTCCATGGGTAATTCTAATATAAGTTTGTATAGATAATATTTGTCTATGTCTATTCGTTTTTAATATATTTGCATTTATTCGGAAATGTTGAGGTCTTCGGCAAAACACCTATAGTTCAATAACGAAATACAGCAAGATCATGAAATTTTATGCAACTCTAGATGGATTTTTAGTGATAATAGTAAAAGCATTAGAAATTCGATATGTAAGACAACATATTTAATAAATCTTCTTCTTTTTTGAAACAATTGAAATGCGGAAAACTTAATTTTTTTAAATGGAAGTGCTATATTTTTATACATTAGTCGAAAGCAAAATTTAATTGTCTATTAATTTGAATAGACAACATATGTAATTAAAATTAATAACTTTCGATTAATAATAAGATTGGAATCTTATTCTATTATTTAGTTAGTTTTTTTTTTGTGGAAGAACTTTAGGAGTATATCGATATAGACTTGTTTCCTTGTTCTTTTAATCAATTTATTGTCAAATGTTCGTTTTTTCTCTCTTGTCAGTTATTCGTAATATTGATCAAGTTTTTTTTCACACTTGTTTTATATGCATATTGCAGATTTTCTAAATCTTTGAATAAAAGCCCAAATATTGAAATATTGTACGTACGACATTAATATATAAAACTATATTATAAAACAACAAATTTTCTTTTTTATCGATCCTTATGTACGAATTATGAAGTTAATAATCATTTTTAATGTTTTTAGAAGTTTCACTAATTTTCTCTTCAAGCCAAACACCGTTGAAATTTGATGTTGTTTATAAGAATAAATTGTATTCATTCAAATTTTATAACTTAATTTTATCGATCATTACTCTGTGTAGAACCATATTAAATAATACATAAAAAACAGTGTCCAGTCTTCACCTCATCAGGTTATCACCTACACCTATTAATTTAATAACGCGTGGCAATAAACATGTCAATGACGTGAGTCGTGAATATATACATAACTGTTTTATAATTCATACGTGTTATTAAGTTAATAAAGCAGTGCGTAGGTGACAAAATAATTGTTTTTGTTTATCTTTTAGTACGCATATTTACCAATTTTATTTTACATTCTAATATGTACAGAGACTACCCTAACCACAGGGCTAAATTGCCTATGGCCCAGGGACATCAGCCGCTTGCGGCGCTAGGCTTTTGGGGCGGCAATTATTCATATACGTAAGGTGACCAAACGTACTCCTTTAGGGAGTTTTGTACTCCTTCTTCATGAGCTGTACAAACCATAAATTTACTTATTGACTTTTTGGAATTCCAATAATTTCAATAACGGAGCGAACCTAACCCATACAACCTATGAATTTTCTTTTGAATTTCGATTACGAAGCGAACTCAACCTAAATTTTAAAAACTGACTTTTGAATGTCAATAATTTCAAATAAAATTTTTTGAATTAAAAATAATTGGCCACCTTAATATTGCTCATTTGAATTTTGTATGAATTCTACAAAGTGTTAAAAAAAAGTGTCACAAACTTCGAGGGATAGTATTGCCCAAAATATGCAGAAAAGCTTATCTCTTTTTTCATTCGCAAAAAATAGCCTTTTCTTATCGAAGTAGACAGATGTTCTACATAGACAATAATAACGTATGCAGGATAGAGAGGAATCTTATTTATCACGATTGACAACCATGTTTTGCGCCATCTAACGAACTGGAAGAAACTTACGATATTGTAAAAACGCGGGGTGGGGGTATTTAAATTAAAATACACATAAAATTATTGCATTATAAAAAAATTAATTAATTTAATTCCGTGCGTTTTTTATTAGAAACAATTAAATAATTATCCCTATGGAAAATACGAGAAATTATAACAATTTGTTTTCACTAATACAAGCAAAAGCAAATCTATTCACTAATATTAATTTAACAAGAAAGAAATTTATCTTTGCAAATCGATGCAGCAGAGATTTGTTATAACAATAATACATTATTTATAATTATTATGCTTTAATAAAGAAGTATTAATAAGATTTGACAGATATATTGAACATTCATAAATATTACAATGATATACCTGTTGACAAATAAGGTACACTTCCTCCTTAACTCCTTTGATGTTTCTCTCATTCTTAGAATGTGCAAATAATTATTTACGAACCAAGTGCGGGAAGACGACTTTCCCGCATGAGCGCATTTTTGAAGCACGAGCGACTGAAAGGAGCGAGTGCTTCATTGGCGCGAATGCGCCGAACATGTCTTCACGCAAGAGGTTTGTACAATATTTTTTGTAACGAACAGTCACTGGCTTGTTACCGACGTTACCGACATTGACTGACATTTCGTTTTTGTTACACTTCGACGTAACGTAATGGCAATAGATGGCGCCATAGAAAATATAACATAGAAAATATAACAAGATAGAAAGTCCACTTGGATTGGCCAACTGAAACCTTATCCTTGTTCCAAACCACTGTTAGTCTCCAAAATGGTAGAGGCGCTGATACACCATGTATCATCTTATTTTATCTTTACTTAGACTTCTGAGAAAACTATATATGACGAATTAAAGAATTATACTGATTATAATATCGTTGTCATGGATACAATAAAAAAAAATTGAAATTTATGACATATTTAAATAAGTTTTCATGTCTATTCTTAATATCGTTCCTTTTTGTGTTAAGTTATTTGTCTACAAACAAGAAACGAACAGGACAAACGGAAATATATGGAGCAGAGGAAAATTGTGAATAATTTTTGTAGAAATAGAAATATAAAGTCTTACGGACATTTTAAAGATCAAAAGTAAATGAAGGAGTCTCCAACAAAAGATCTTCATTGATTCAGATCTTACGAAAAAAGAATAAGGAATCCAAAAAACAAGAGAAATAGCAAAGGAGGAAAGAGGAAAAGTAAACAAGACAAAAATAGGATACAAAAAGCTTATAATAAATGGAGTATGCCAGAAATTGAACGATGGCTTAGAGCAATTACAAGAGACAAAAAACTGGCAAAAAACACAGGAACAACCAGACGACGATCCCAGCAAAGGACAAGGAAGATGCATATGATAATTATGATAAAAAAAGCAAGAAAAATAATGAAGTAATAAATATAGGAACTACGAATTTACAAAGAATATAGGAAAAAACCTAATCATAAGAAAAATACCGAAAAAGAAGGTTTGGATGGATGAAAAATGTATGCAAGAAATAAACAGAAAAAGAAATTTGCGTGGAAAATATCTACAAAGAGGAAACGAAGAGGACAAACGGAAATATATGGAGCAGACGAAAATTGTGAACAATTAATTTTTTATAGATGTATTATATTCACAATAAACTTTTCACGTGTAAGTTATTTGATTTTTGACAAATTAGAATACTTAACACTATTAATATTAAATATTATTGATATGGATGATTTAAAATACATAAATTTGAAATGTATATAAATTGAATCGAAGCAAGCTTTGATAATTTAATATTCTCCAAAGCATGCAGATGGAGCCATTAA